>OMLF01056392.1:72135-90080 GCA_900302615.1 Holocentrus rufus | reverse complement strand
AGATCACCGCTGTGCACGGCCCACGGCGGACTGTCCCGGGGGAGGTGGAGTGTCCTTACTAGTTGAGTGTGAGCGGTTCCAGCGGGATGAGAGGGACCACGGTATTGCACAGGGACTTGCAGAGGGGACACAGGTACTCCCCATTTTCCAAGTCGATGATCAGCTCAGCGTGGAGCCGGTTTCTGGTGGTGCTCTGGATCGCCTCAAAATACCTGCAAAATACAGAGGATGATGCCTGTAAGTGAATCATAAAAAAGCAAGACTGCTTTGCAATGGACCAAACACTCATGAGGAGCGTTGTGGGAATACTTCAGCAAAAAAAAAAAAAAAAAAAAAAAAGGGCAAATTTGTTGCCGTAGTGACTCACTTCTGCCAGCAGGTGGCGTGCATGACGTGACCGCAGGTGCCAGTGTGGGTCCCTACCGCCAGTTCAGGTGGCATGAAGAGGGGATATGATGATCCTGTCCCATAAAGAGATAAATACCATGAATATCTGATCTACGGAATGAGATCATCTCCTCTAAAAAGCTGCAGCTGTCATTCATGTAGACGACAGACCTTCCGCTTTGTTGCTCAGCGTCTTCCCCCTGCACTGTGTCAGCACGGTGGACCTCTGCACGCAGGCCGTCAGCACCATGGCGGGAGCCTGGGCCGCCACTTCCTGCTCCTCCTGGCAAAGGATGCAGGTGAGCACCTCCCTCTCGGGCGGAGTGGAGCCCCGGTGCGGCCCGACCGCCACGCACAGCTCCTTCTGCTCCATGGCACAGCTGAAATAAAAGTCGATTATTAAACCTGCACTATGCAATTTTATCTGACCACTAGAGGGTGTCGAGAGCAGGGAAGCGACAAGTTTGCATGCAAACCCATCGCAAAGCCACGCCCCCAAGAGGATCTGGATCTCCTTCTCACCTCTCGATGGCGGTGACGGGCTCTCCCTGCGTGCCGCTCTCTGGCATGTTCTCATACAGCATCTTGTTGGACTCGATGAAGTTCTTCTGCATCGCCGACATCTGGGCCATGATCTTCTGCCGGTGGAGTTTAGCCGCCTCCGCCTTCCTCTTCCGCTCAGCTTTCTCTTTGTCCTGGGCGCTCTGAGGCAAACAATGACAAGTCAGAAGGAAAACTTCTCAGTACAGACAAAGAGTAAATAAGTTTCTGGATCATCACATTACCCCTACAAACCAACACCAGGGTTAGAAATGATCAGGTGGGAACTAGCTCTAAGCCAAAGTGTCAATACAAGCTAAAGGAGTGCAGATCTGATGATGGATGGGACAAAATTCTCATCTCAGATACAATTTGATATGTGATATGGGATTCAAAATGCAATACAACCACAATAAAATGTAATCACAGTTTAATAACAAAAAAGCATCACAGAACAGCAGACTTATGAGCCACAAATCTTTCCAGTGACGGGACCAGCTTGCTAGAATGTGAGCAACTTTAACACTTTGTCATTACAAAGTGCAAATGATATAATATTGATGGAGTGCTTGTAACATTGTGGTGGGTGAGCCGCCTCGTTTCTAATTACTAAAGCAGAATAAACTGTAGTTAATACAGCAATTTGTTTTTCTGCCCCACGATACATATTGTGACATTTCTGTATCAGAACATATTGGATTTCAGTAACTTGCTCTGTTCCTAATTCTACTGAGTCCGTGTGTGTAAGGATGCAGAGGGGCTGGGACTTGGACATCAGAACGTCGTAATATTTCACTTTCTGCAGGTACTGTTGGGATAATTCAAGGCCACATCTGTGATTACAGGTGTCCAGTTAACTCATACATAATCATAATATTTTGCTATTTTTATGTTTCACATTCATTATCTTGTTTTACGTTACCTCTTCTGGTTTGGTTGTCTCCATGCTCATGGAGGCTGTTGGACTGGACTTCTCTCTAAGGCACTTGACCACCTCAAACATCTAGGAGATAAAGAAGTTCATATGAAACAGCAACTGGAAGATAAGCAGATCCGTATAAAAAGGTAATGGCTGTACTCTGATGACAAATACGCCTGAACAGCCCACCTGCAGAATCCACTTGATCATGTCTTTCTGAGCCTCCAGGGAAGGAACGGCCTTGACCTTGGACAACAACTGGAACACAGATTTGCTGTGTTCTGAGCCGATTCCTAAAAGAGCAGAAGAACAACACATAAACAATCAAAAAATACTATCATGCTTGTGGATGAACAGTTTATGGCACATCAAGACATGGCAAGAAACATCGGCTGGTACTCTGGTTTCCACTCACTGCGTGCCTTGAGGCTGAAATCAAAGGTCACCTCCTCCACCGCGCTGTCCTCAAGCTGAGTCTTCTCCTCCAGCAGTCCCTGACCTATCAAGTGCAGCGCCTGGGTGCGAGAGACACACTGTGTTACTACAGGTGGTGAGAGGGAGGGAAACGCTCGGGCAGCCAAGGGCAGATAGCATGACTCAGAAAATCCTCAGTTGAATCAGATCTGGTCATTTAATTCATACTCTTTCTGGCAATCAGAAAATGGACAAGCCACATTTTCAGTGCTGACAGATTAAGTTATGATAATAAAAAAATGATAATCAAATGCAGCAAAGTCATGCAAACATAAAAAACTATCAAATTAATTAAGACAGCTGCATAAAGATTTGAATTGCCTAAATACTGTATAGCATTGTCAGAATAATTAGATGTAACATAGGTATGTCTGGTTAACTGAAGCTCTAATAACTTCTTTATTTTTAAATATTAGAAAATATTTTTAAAAATCAATTATTAAGCAAATTAACCAACTTAGCCCTGAATAAGCTTAAATTCAGGTTTCTTGCAGTGTTTCCCCTTGAGTAGTCTAGAAACATAAATGAAGTAAAGAGAAGTCTGATCTGAGGCGTACCCTCTGGATCATGGCCTCTGTCCACTGAGCGGCCCGGTCCTCCACGGCCCTCTGCAGGACTCGCCTCAGGACGTGGATGAGAACGTCGCAGCAGAGCAGGCGCACGATGCTGGAGAAAGCGGGGCAGAAGGACGGAGGCATCGGAGGACGCAGAGCTGAGAGGGGGGACGAGAAAGAGACGTTGAGTCATCGGAAAACGGTGAAAGGAAAATTGTCCCATTTTGGGAGAAGTCGGTCACCTTTATCATTGCCCTCCTGAGCTCTCCTCTTCTTCTGAGAATCCTCCGCCTGGGACAAGTAAAAGAAAAACAATGAACGGAGCAGAATATCGAGAGCAGCTGTACCAAATAGATAGCAATGAAATCTAAAAGTGGAGTTAAGTCTTTGTTATACCTTGCTGTGCTGGGATTTTGAATAATGGTAGAAAAAAGGGTTGAATTCTGCCAGGCACTCTTTCTTTACTTCATACAAGCCGTGTCCTGATACGCCCGGTTTTCTGACAAGGGAAGCGAAATTTCCAGATTAAAGCTCTTCACAAATCATCATTAGAATGAAAATTGTGCCGTTTTTCAGTCTTTACTTACTTGAAGTTGGCAACATTGGAAATAACCGTCTCCAAACCTGTTTCATGGCTCTCCTATAAAGAAAAACAGTTCACACTTGTTTAGTCTGTATTGTTTTTTTTTTTGTGAGGAGATTAACCGAATCACTCAAGACATAAGATGTCGCTCACATTCTCCGGCAGGCCTTTGACCAGGTTGCTGTGAGCCATGGGCTCAATGCACAGCAGGTGGATGACCTCCCTCATCGTCACGTCCTCTTTGGTCACCGGACTGATCCCTGGGACGTAACGCTCACCTGGACACACAGCAGACGACGGTCAAACACAACAGGACGAGCAGAATGTGACACGATATATTCCTTGTTTTTGAAAAGGGAGAGAGATGAAACTTACCAACGATGACGATTAGGAGATAGAGCATTTCTTCTGTCAGCCGATTCCACTGTTTCAAGATTTCCTGAAAATTGAGTTGTATTCCATCGGTCAGTGTTTTCCAGATAGTTTTCCTATGATTTTCCACAATGATCACTGAGGTTTCCCTTACCTGATCTTTGCTTGAACAGCTTCCATTAAAAATATCAAAGAGCTCAAATCTCAACAAGATCAGCATGAGAAAGTGGTTAGGATCCGTTTTAGAAGCAGCTATCTGTAAATAATTTAAGAAGGGAAAAAAAAAAATCACTTATGTAAAAAGCGAAGACGTGAAGGCAGGAGGAAAATGCTGCGAGTGATTGATGCTGACCTGAAGCATGAGAATGTCCTTATCATACATCTCGTCCCTGCATTTCACATCCTGATAGTAATAAATCTGATCACGGGAGACAAAATTGAATTCAGTTACAATTGCTAATGAAAATCACAAAAGAGAGCGTATAGAAATAAAACGATACACCCAAAATGTTAAACCCAGGTGGTGATGACATTCCCGTACCTGGCTAACCAATGAGAGGCCGTTCCTGCGCCACATCTCGGCGGTGACCTGAGCAGCCAGAACCACACAGCGCAGAGGATGCTCTACAAACTGCATGAAGTCAAAGCTCTCCTGCAACAGAGAGAAACCTTTATCCTCCAACGGCACACGCTGACTCACTGCTCGCTGACTCACTGAGCGGCGCGAGCTTAACTCAAACTTACACAAAACACAAACAGTGAATGGACAAAACGTTTCCCCAGTCACTTACGGGATCAACAAATTCTTGAAGGCGTTCGATTGCCCCCGTTCTGCACAGGTGCACGTACAAGCCTGGGGAACAACGTACAGGAAATTAAGTCAAATCTCAACCAAAAAAAAAAGGAGCTAGAAGCCAAAAATTTATCTAAAATACTACTGCAAAGGCCAGCACTCAAATAAAGTAGTGAATTTTCCTCTTTATTAATTCACGAACATGTCACACTAATACACATTGGGTGATTTATTAATTATAACTAATATCTTGATGAGACTGGATATGGAATGGGATTTTATTTTTTATTTTAATATTGTGACATGGCTAAGTGTCTTTTCCTGCTTTTAAAGGCTAAAAGCCTTCTTCAGTGGATATTAAGTTGACATCTGACAGAAAGAAGACTGAAGGGTAAATTTCCATCGTCGCATGCAGCAAATCACCAAGCGACTCAAATCCTGCTTCTCTTACCAGCGAGCAGCCTGGAGATGGGCAGATGTATGCTGACAGGCTCCTGAGACACTTTGTATGGACGGACATGGAGGATGTGTTTGCACATGTAGTAGTCGGAGGGCTCGCTGTGGAAGGGCTGGTTGTTACAGCGCATCAGGGCTTTGTGGCACTCCTCGAACGCAAGGAGCAAGACCTTGTCCTGAGTTGGGGGCAGACATGAGCCGGCATGAGTCAAATACAGCACTTTACTTCACTTCTTTGCACTCGTATTGGTCTGATGATGGATGAATCGCAGGCGGACTTACATCAGACGAGCACCAGTCCTGAAACATGGCAAGAATGTGGCGGAGCTGAATCTGGATGGAAAAGCCAGCTTCCCATTCTGGCTCTACTTCAATGTGCTGACCAAACTGCCGCTTCACCTCCTCCATACCCTGATAAGAAAACATGAAGATACATCAACTATCTCATAAGTTGCCAAAACCATGACTCAGTAATAATCTTGCTGTTCCAAGATATGAAAGAGTGGATCAGGGCTGAGATATCTTATACCTGCATGCAGTTGAGGAGCCCAAGAAAGACTTTGAAGCCTTCTAAAAACTCTTTCCTCAGCTCTTCGGTCCACAATGAGGGTTTGCTGATCAGAATATACCTGAGAGACAAAAGTTACATTTAAGACAAAGGCCAGACGTATTTATACCAGAAAATCTGTTAAACCAGGAGCCTGTCCAGATCACCTGAGGTCGTGGAAGATGACCTGGATGCGGAAGAACTTGTCGGAGTTGTAGCCCTGGAAGTGGAAGCGGTTGTTGGCGTCCAGGTGTTCGCGCAGCAAATCCACGACTGTGTCGACTATCACCTTAATGACGTTGCCCTCCTCAATCAGCTGCCTGGCCTGGTGGAGAGACGGGGATGTGAGGAGAAAGACGAATAGTAAGCGAAGACATCGGCACAAACCGCACGGCCTTAAGAAGCACAAATATTACTGATGTGCAGCACACAAACGCGGGCACAGAATGTAGATCCTGCTTAACAACACTTACCAAGGTGGGTACAGTGAAGATCTGGACTGACAGAGCAGTGATGGATATACTCCTCTCATGGTCATCATTGATAAAGTCCTTTTGCAGCTGCTTATAATGCTGAAAAGACAGAGGAAGCATGCAGTCATGTGGGTGATTCAAAGCACAGAATGGCTAATAGGCAACAAAAACAACATTTTTGTCATATTTCCATATTTACCTTGGTAAATTCAATTGCAAAAAGCCTCTTGAACTCTGTCTCCATTAGCAGACTACAGAAAATCAGTTCATGCACAATCTTGCGAGCTCCTTGTGGTAAGAAGGGAAAAACACTGCATGTTAGTGTCACGTGGAGTTGACCAGATCAAGCCTTTGATATGTATTTAAAAATAATCAATCCCAGGTCTGCTTGCCTTTGTACATCCTGGCATCGTGCAGCATGAGTCTGCTGATGAGGCAGGGCCGGTCTGGCTCGGCGCTGGGCTCCAGTGCCACCTGGCAGAAGGCCTGCCTGAAGCCAACTGAACAAGACGCACATCAGCACCCAGTCAGATGACGTGCAACTATAAAGTTACAACTGAACTTTTCAGAGAGGGGAGGCTGGGACTCCCTACTGCTGTGTCATTTCATGCAGGGTGCTGCACATCTAATGTGACACTGAACGGTCTGCTGCACAGTCTACAAATACAACAGACTGGCCTATTATAGGTAAGGAGGTTAGATATGAGATTCCTGATTGTTGTATACCTGTCACCAAATCTTTAACTTCAAAATACATAAAACAAAATTAAATATCTTTGATTTCCAAGCAATATACTTTTTAGAGTGTGTATATAATTATAAAAAAATTGAGTATAGCACCAATACATGCTATCCATTCAGAAATCTGGCTTAGAAAATACTTTTATATTTGGTATACATCCAATCCATCAAACAGCTCTTATTTTAATAGAGGGGGTTCACACTGCTCACTATTGCTCTCCATAGAGTATCTGGTGGAAGAAGACTGGGAATAACAGGCAAATCAATTATAAAAATGTAATTTTACTACAGTAAATCCTGCACAGTAGATTATTAGTCTGCCACAGTGAAAAGTAGCTCCTTTAAGATTCAAAAAGATCTTAGTTGTATATTATGGGGTGTGGACCTTTGCTGTTAAGCAAGGTACAAAATTGCCTGTTTTTTTTAATGGAGTTCAGCATGACGTTTTCTCCATATGATGGAGAATTTAACATATCAGGGTGAGTTAATTGTAGCTTACATGTGGAACAACAAGGAAAGAATGCCTCAGTGAGTATAGAGGGTTTTTTTTACATTGAAAACATGAAAAAGGAATCCCTCTACTGTTTCATAAACAAATGAGTTTGCAAGTTTATGATCCAGAAAACTGTATTGGACAAAACAGCGTGAAACTAGGAAGTCCAAATTTGGCCCGACACATTCACACTGACAATGTGTGGATGGTAAAGACTAAAAAGGCATAGGTGGGAGATTGCGGGGATGTCAGTGTGGTTTGAGTGGTTGCAGTACCCGAGTAACCGATGATCTGCTGGAACCAGGAGCCGAGGCGCAGGGCAAAACTCTGATGAGCCATTACTGCCGAGTGGAGGATCTCCACACGCAGCGGCTGCAGGGAAATGTGCTCGGAGTTGGACTGTAACACACAGCGGCGCAAGAGTCAGAGCTCACCGAGACAAAACACACTGAATCCTGAATGATGGTTCTCAGATTCGAAAATAAAAATATAAATGTGCAATGACAGGAATTTACCCTGATGAGATCTTTTGCTTGCTGGCAGGAGCGAAGGGTTCCTTTCTTTACAGCCCGCCGACCCTGTGCGGAAAATTATGAACAGTTTAAATGACGGGAAAATCTGCCATCTGATGATTAGCCTGATTAGCTTACATGAGTGTCATAAGGAACCAAACAAAAAAATACCTCTTTGTCAATGAGTGCTGTCTGCGTCTGTGCTTCAGCGAGATCACAGTTAACAGAACGCTGCAAGGTGTAGATGACGTGCTCGTACGAGTGGTGCTCGTCGTTGTACAGCACACAGTAGTATGAGTTCTCCTTCACCCTGCACACACACGGAGAAAACACAATGTCAGGGTGTCAGCAGGTGGCGAGTTCGCTTTGTTGTTTGTTGGGGGGAACGTGGTGCGTTCAGATCACCTGGGCTGCAGTTCTGCTGACAGCTCAAAGCTCTCCTCCCAGACCAGGAGGTTGGTGGCGTACTGCAGCAGCACCTGGAACAGCTTCTCAGCACGCTCGTACAGGCCCGGCTCCAACACACACTCATCCTGCAGAGGAGGAGGAGGGGATCACACATGACTCAGATTTGCATGCACCTCTCCGGCTTTATCTCTCTCTCTTTCTCTCTCTGAGTAGAAGCACCAGAAATGCTGTCCTCAACACTTCTCAAACAGGGCTGATTCTTATTTGTGGTGTGATCAAATAAAAATGTCTCTTGAACCCAAGTGAAATGTTCTTGCTGTTCTATTATAATTTGATAAGAGGTGGGGAGGGGAGGGAGGGGGGGCTGGCAGCAAGATTCAACACACTATGTAACTTGGCAAAAACTCAAGGTCAAATTTGTTGCAATAACCTTTACTAATTCCCTACTTCCTATTTTCCCAAGAGACAAGGAATAACAATGTGACGAGGAATCGGGCTGAATATTTTACCTTATAAGAGCAAAAAGAGGGAGCTGGCCCGGTTAAGTTAATATCAAATCCCTTGGGAGCGCACATCCCCCACAGCAGTGAAGCACTTCATATGAACATCTGACATTTAACACATGAACCAAACAAAAACACACACAACGAGCCTGTGTGTTTACACCAGCCGCCGCGTCATGGTACTGTGTGAGAACAAGGCATGGGAGCTATGAGGAAGTCCAAACAAGCAGAAGTCTGACGCCTGGACTGCATTTTTTTTTTTTTTTTTTTAAGATTCGATACTGAGATGGCGTGTTGGTCCTGTGCTGCATCATGGCACAGCAAACACAAAGCAGGCCGCCTTTAACAGACACACCTGCTGTTTACGGAAACAGGCGCGCAGTTATGTGTGTGTTCGTGGCCCCTGGGCATGATCTTATCAGAGGAAAGCCCAAACATTAACAATCGCTCGTCAAAGGAGCGACAAACAACACCTGGAAGATATAATAATCAATTGTTACAATGTTTCAGTGGAGGCACAGCACTATTTTGCACGAGTAACTGTAACCCAACCATTAAAAATAGATACATGGTAAGCACATCATCATTTTGGCCCCTGTACACAGGCTGCTCTGACCCACTCTCATCCACAACCATTTTAGAAGGTCACAAGCACTCAAACACCCTCCCAACCTCTCAACCCACTTCTAAACTTTCTCAGGTCACCAAAGCGAGTGCCTTTTCCTGCTCGTTTCCGGAGTTACAGCTTCAGCCAAGAGAGCAGCATCCAGCTTTCAGACAGGAAAATAAGTATTCTGGGGTTCACTGACACAGAATGGAAAAAGTAGGCCCCTCCCACGTCCCTCTTTCCGGCTATTATGTAACTCACCGTTACCATGGCAGTGGCGACCCCTGGGTCGTGTTTGGAGCAGCAGGGGCCGATCTTCCAGGCTTCTACGTCCCCGCAATCACAGAACCCCCCGCCTGATGACGCGTGCATCTGGAGGAAAAAGAAAGGCATGGATGTCACCGAGCGAGAGTAATGGACAAGCACAGCAAACAGCACAGCGATTAGGTTACACAGTGCCTTTGATTGGGGGTATGCAGAATTCTGTCTCTGCCCAATTTGGGTTATTTTCATGCTCTAGATTAAAATCATATGTAAATATATTATTTTCCCCGCAAATCTGAGGGTGATCAGAGCAGCTAATCAGGCTGATGTTCTAGCAAAGGGGAAAAATCAAAGACTAGCAAATAGCAGGGGGAAGATAAGGATGCTTAAGCCACTACACAGCAGTCACTGATCACTCCATCCCCCACTGAGTTCTTATACCAGATGATGTTTGAAAGTGATCATATGAAATAAACTGAGGCCCCACATCCCAAAAATCTTATGCTGTTCTCATTTACTATCCAAAGGGAAATAAGTTGAATGTGGCTGGTTGATGCACACGAAAAGTCAAGATTAATACATGTGAAAATCAAGCATTTCATCAAAACAAACACGCCACTTTAATTAATTTTTTTAAAAACGTAAGCATTTATGTGGAGATATACCTTATAGCGATGGCCTTTGTGCACACTGTCCTGGAAGCAGTCCATGCACAGCACACAAGTGGGATCTATTGCACAGTCCCTGCAATCAGTACAAGAGGGTTTTTATTTGACGGTGCAAATGTCAACAGCTGGCACAAGCTCCTTGTGCACTTTTGCCCTGCCAGCAAATGTAAGGTAGCAAAATGAGTAACTGAAAGTAACCTGTGATAAAAATGCATTTCCCTTTTTTCTGGAACACCTGCTGTAACATTCCATTTGCTCGAGTGTCACCAACAACTAATACATGTCTGCACACTCCCTTCCTTGGCATGATGTAATATTTACCAGTGCCAGTCAAATGCCAGCCACGGTTGAACTGCATGCCGAGCGCCCCTGTGTGTGCCCAAAACCTGACACCAAACTTCTGCTCCTGCCAAGTTTCCTTGTAAACGTCCACAATGTAAACTCACACCAAGAAGCATTTACATTTTACTTCTGTTTTATTTAGCTTTACTGTCAATTCACTGGCACGGACTGCATTTGTATTGATTATCACATCATATGGTCTCTGCATGCACAGGATTGTGCATTTTTATTTCCAGTTTTCCCTGTGTTACTGTCTTTGTAGGCTAAATGCCAATATAGTCTCATGTGTTCTTTTAAGTAATGAGCACATACAAATTGCTGTCCTGCCCCCCGGGGGTAAGGTTAGTTAACTCTGCTGGGTGTTTAATATCATGTCTTAAAACCTATTTTTACTCCAAGGCTTCTGTTTATGTTTTGCTTGCTTTGATGTAAGTTTATTTTGACTTGAGGCACGTTGCATGACTTGTTTCTGTGTGTTTAGGCGGATGTTGGTACCTTCTTTTAACCTACTGTGAAGCACATTGTAATTCAGGTTTTGGAAAGTGCTACATGAAGTTCACCCTGCATGGTATTTAATAGGTCTAATCAAGAGCATGGCTGATTTCTCAAATACAACTGACATAAAACTTATATGAAGGCATCGAGCAGGAGGTGGACCACAAAAGAAGCAAAAAATGATGGAGGGGATCACGTGCGCAACCATGGGAGAAGGACTGGGCAATATGGCCAAAATTTATCATATCAGTCAATATATCAAAAGAATATTATGTCACATTTAAAGCCTATCCAATACATCCTGTGTGCGGTATGTCTCTCTGCTCATGGCCAGGCATGCAACTGCAATCTCTCTGTTCCAGCCACATGATTGGCTATGTGCACGTCAATCACTGAATATAATTATGTTGAAACTTATGAACATTTTATTGAACATTGTTTATATTTTTATTGGGGAAAATATATTTCCATAATTATTGTTACTGTTTTATTGTCCAGCCCTGCTTGGGAGTGAACACACACACACGCTGCATGTTATGCTAACTGAAACCTGAGAGTCCACTCATTAACTATTCATTTTTAACTCTTAGCCTAAATTCTGTGGTGTTGAAGTGTAATAAGATCACTGTATAAACAAAACCTTTAGAGGCCAAACTATTCCCACACAAGGTACTTGATAACATGTCATTTAGCCTGCATGGGGCCTCTTATCATTGAACTTTGCGGCTTATTGTCTTACCCAGTAACCCACATCTATACCAGCCACGGTGATGCAATTTATTGTCAGGTTATCACCTACTGCCCTACAGCCCGAAGAAGTCATCATAACCTAGTGCTATAAAGGCTGATTGCAGCTAAATTCAGTTATTTTATTCAAAAAAACCTGAGCCAAAGGTACAAACTTCAAATGGATGATTACTGCAGTGGATCAGAGAGCGTATTCTGACCTGCAGGAGTAAACTGTCTCTCCCTCTTTGAAGACACGTCCACAGAGCTGGGAGGAGGTGCTGCCCTGCTTGAGCTTCTCCAGGCCCTCCTGAGGATCCTCTCCAAACAAGAAACACTCCAGAGGGTTGAGGAGCCGGTTCTGCACCAGCTCCTCCTCCTCCTGGGGGCTGGACTCCTTCTCCAGGCAGTAGATCTGTGGCACCTGCTCCTTCAGGTACCGGAGCAGCTCGGCCCCGCTGTCCGCAGCCTCCCGCCATTCCTGCAGGACAACAGAGAGGGAGCAAGACCTGCTGTGAAGTGGCAAAACTAACTTAAATTCAGCTTTCCACATTCAAGTATTCATTAATACCAAACACAACCAAATCCATTTGACACTTTCTTAAATAAAAAAAAGGTCTATTTGGATTGAAATAAAAAAAAACTGCAGGGTGGTAATGGGTTTTAAAAAAATTAAGACTATGTGTTTTGCCCTCTTGCCTTCAATAAGAATTTTTTGCATCTGTGTTCGGACTTAGAGGAAATAATTGCATCAGCCAGGCTGAGTTTTCAGGGTGAAAACGATCAGTGTCTAAATTTAAACAGTATTCAAGCTGGTACTAAAACGCTGTATTATGCAGATACTGCTGCCTTTTGCACAACGTCAAAATTGTTGTAATATGTAATATCATATAGAATATGTAATATTTATGTAATATTTGCTCTGTACTAGCTTTTGTACTATTTGTTGTTGACTACATCCCCGACAAAATGTTATCACGGGAATGTCTAATGTTTAATCCAGTACAATCATATCTAAGCAGCACACTTTCAGTCTCACTAGCACCATTGTGTAGTGATTTTTGGTTTAGATTAATTCTGTATTGCGTGTACACTGTTGGAGAAACCCGTGGTCCTGTGTAGCTAAAAGAGATGCACTAAACACTGCCAGGGTTATGGTTCCGATAGCAGTCGGGGCCACGATGCTAAAACGTATGGGCTGTGGGCAATGTTGAGGCGCTTTGGACAAAAGCGTCCACCAAACCTGGGGTTAGAGGTTGTCATACAAATTGCTATATTTACACTGTCTAAGTATCGTCAAAAGTGTTGACTCCATAACACCATAACATTACACTGTGCTGTTTACTACTTGTGAGTAATATTGCAGCTTGCCTGGTACACAGTGCAGAGGAAAATTTTAACTATTTAGCACAGGAACTAGCTACGATTGCTAGCGTGGCAAGTAAAATATATTTCCATTGCAGCGTTAAAATATACTGTACATACAAATAAAATGTATTCTAATGTTATCCCCATATGTTATGTATGTGCTGTCAAACTTATTGATCGAAAATCATACCTTGCTAAGCTCCAGCCCGTTTAAGGATTTCTCACCTTCCGCCATATTCCATCTGCCGTAAAGGAGGTGTCGCTAGAAGACTGTTCCCCTCGTAGTCAAAATATTTTGCGACGCTTTAGCTCTTTGGAATGAACTGAATAAACCTAAAATGTCAAAGAGATTTTCACTATACTCTCAGTCGATCAATACAATAGGACATTGTTCTGAGAAAGCTGCTCGTTTTTGCTACTTTCATAATGCGTCAAAAAGACGCAGTTTGTAAACAGCAGCAGCAGTCACTCCTGCAAGCTGATAGGCTAACGATGATGAACCCAGAAGGGTTGAGGGTCAGAGTTGAACGCTTGACAGAAACCTAAATATGGAGTCCATATTTCATGAGAAAGTAAGTTTATACAGTACATTTGAAATATTTAATCATTAAAATGCTTCGTGTTTATGCTGATAGCTTCAGATCTTCCGTCGGCATTGTATTTAGCTACGCAGTCTGGCCGGTGTGAAGAGTTTTGTGTCATTTGGCAGTGTTGTTGTTGACCAGATAGCTAATGCTAACTGTGCCTCCTAGCAAGAGAATATAGAAAGTTTCTCTTTGGCTAGCAATAATCACCCAAAACAGCTTTATGTCAGCGGTTAGCATGTCAGTTTATCAAGTTAGGTAGTAACTAAGCTTGACACATTTAATGTTTTACAATAATAAAGCTAGCTAGCGTACATGGTGCCGGTTAATCTATATAGTGTGACGGTAAGGCTGCCAAGACGTTAGACGTTATCAGTCTGTTAAGATAACTTATTTGTTTGGCTTTCATATGACAGTGGCTGTTAACTGGCTGGGTGGCTATACAGTAATTCCAAATTATCTGTTTGTAGCAAGAGGGCTCTCTTTGCGCCCAGCATTGTCTCAACAACCTCTTGCAAGGTGAGTATTTCACTCCGGTGGACCTGTCCTCAATTGCTCATCAGCTCGATGAAGAGGAGCGGATGAGGATGGCAGAGGGAGGTATGGCCAGTGAGGAATACAGGACCTTCCTACAGGTGAGGGGACAGACATTGGGACTGTTGGTGCAATGGTCTCCTTAGTTGTCACTGAGTGTATCTTCTTTGAATGTATTTATAGCAACCGTCTGGAAACATGGATGACAGTGGTTTCTTTTCAATACAAGTGAGTTTTAGAAATCCACTTTTCATATTGTTATTCAGTTATACATCAACAATCATGAGCCAAGTAAGTCATTCCCTTTTTTGTTACACAACACCTACAGGTTATTAGCAATGCTCTAGGAGTGTGGGGTTTGGAGCTAATCCTCTTCAACAGCCGGGAGTATCAGAGTCTAATGATAAATCCAATGTAAGGTTTCTTTGTCATCACGTTCTTATGTGAAGTTTTAACCAATCTTTGTTCACAGAAATACTTTGCAATTTAAGCCAAGGTAGATGGTCAGAACCCCCGCGTCTTCTAATATTGTGCTTACATTTTTCAGAAATGAGAAAGCCTTTATTTGCAACTACAAAGAGCACTGGTTCACAATACGGAAACTTGGACAACAGGTATGTGTTCTAGATAGATGTGTGTATGCCTTCTATAGTAACTCATGAATGAAGTCTGATCCACAAAAAGCACTGCATTGCTTTCTTTTTTTCAGTGGTTTAATTTGAATTCCCTCTTGACTGGACCAGAGTTGATATCAGACACCTATCTAGCCCTCTTCCTTGCACAGTTACAACAGGAAGGTAAAGTCAAACTGACTTATACATACAGTATGTGTACATGTTTCTATGCAGAGAAGGTGACAGAAGTTGTCCTTGTGTAGGTTATTCTATATTTGTGATCCGAGGAAACCTCCCCGAGTGCGAAGCAGAGCAGATTCTGAGGATCATGAGGGTGCAGCAGCAGCAGCGTCCAAGGCTTATCGGAGAGGATGAGGCCCAGTCAAGTAGTGGCCAAGGGTATGAATGTCCACACTGAATAAAAGACATGAAATTTTATCTTAGGGTAAATTTCACATTTCGTCAAATAAGATTTGGTTCAGGTTTTGTTTTGAAATGATTTCATTGTGCCCACTGATGATGCTTTCTTCTCTGAGCAGCAGACCAGCTGCTCTGGGGCAGCTAGAGATGGGCCTGGGTCTGGAGGATGAGCCTGTGGATGAGGATGAGGAGGAGCTGAGGAAGGCCCTGGCACTCAGCAGACAGGACATGGATGTGGAAGATGAGGAGGCTGACCTTCGTAGGGCCATACAGCTCAGCATGCAGGGTAAGGGATGAGTGATCCAAGTGACTACCCCCACATCAACCATATACTTGCAGAATTCAAAAAAAGATGCCAGCAGCGGTGCTTTAGTTATCTGCACCACAACCACAAGGTCGAAGGGCTATTGCAGGAGCAGAGATAACAGAGATATGACCTTACCATGAGGAACCTCCGCCCTATTTCTGTAGTTGCACAAACTGTTTTGCCTGCTACTTTTGCAAAGTTAGCTCTTTTACATGTATGATCCCTCTCAAGTAAGACTTTTATTTTAACTTCATATCTTGACTTCATGCCTCTGATTGAGACTTAGTCCAAACCAGGTGAGCACAGCTGTTTTTTTAGAATTATGCCCCCCTGATTATGACTTTATCAGTTCCCCCAGGGCTCGTGGTCAGGGTAGTGGGCTAAGTATTGTTTATAAAAAACATACATCAAGAGTCTGAAATATTTTAAGAGTCTAACTCACACATAATAATGGTTGCACGATGTCATCAGCTGGTTCTTTTCATCAGTAGGTAAAATTATATTTCAACATTCAATATTTTAATTAATGTATTTTTTTATCTGATACTTAAGTGATTCTGGCTAAGCAAAAAGCCTGTTTGCTTAAATGCTGTGTCCACTAATAAATTGTTCAGATTAATTGCACTAGGAAGATAAATGTGAGTTGAAAAAACCAAGATGAACATCAAGGTTATCAAACATAAACATCTACTGTTTTTAGTCATTGTAGCTGCTTCGGGTTTTGCCCCTTAATTTTATCACTGATTGCGTTCTTAGGTCTGAGGGTTTTGTTTTTTGTTTTTTTTTAGAAAAGTTACAGCACATTACACTGAACATTGTGTCCTTTTCCTGTTCTACTATTCTAATTTTATAGGATCAGTAATGAGTAACAAGCCTTCAGAGTCCAAAGTAGGAAATGTAAAGAGCAGCAGCCAGGCAGCAGGAAGTGCTGCAGGAATGGCACAGACTGAAACTCTCACAGCGGAGGAATTACGGAGGAGGAGACAGGCCTACTTTGATCGGTAAGTTTGACTGCATTCTTAAGGTGTTTGTGTGAAAAGTGGCTACATAGATTCTAATACAAAATCTCCACTTTTGACTATTTAGGCAGTCACAGCAGCAACAAGTTCAACCTAGCATTCCTCAACAAGCGGACAGTAAATCAACAGGCGGCTCAGGTAATAAAGCTGATGCTGTCTTTTTGCATACTGATAATTGATCATTTTATGAAATAGGACATCTGAGACTGAAAAATACTGAGGTGATCTCTGTTACCTCTTTCAGGATCAAAGAGCGGTGGTTCTGAAGATGGCCCACAACACAAGCCCAGTCAGTGAAGTGGAGAGTGGTCTTCCAATGGCCGATGTTGTTTACCAGCTGCCTGGATTGGCAACCCCACCCCAAGGGGTAGCTTTACTCCTTCCTCTAACCTTTTGCACATGCGAACATAAGGCCAGCCTGAAGGCTGACACATTTCCCCTGGTTAGTTCGCTGACAGGCTATAGAGAAGAGAATAACAACAAAGAAAAAGCAACAGTTTAATCTAACTCTGAACTGGCACTGAGGCTGGGAAAAGGATGAATACAGAACTCCTGATGCAGTTAATCCAAGTCTGTAATGGCCTTTTTACCATAGCGCCTTCTATTTCTAATTTATAATGCTTTTTTATCCTTACTTGTTTTTCTCTGGAAGAGATGGAAAGGTATCTTCGCCATACAATGGGTGTGTTTGGTTGTTTGGGAGGGAAGCGAACAGTAATCAGTGCTCTGTGGAAGCCATAAGGGACCACTGGTTAGACCACAGATAGAAGTTTGATAGTGAGCGGCAGAGTCTCCTACCTTTGATTGTATTTGGGTTTGTAGGTCATAAAATGTGATCCTGACCCACACCTCACCTCTCCCCACACCACCAGAATATTCATTGTAATTTTGAAGTAATTTGTTGTTGCAACTATTTGAATATCTTTCAGCCAGCACGAAATGTGTGGGTCACTTTATCCTGACATCACTGATAACCTTTTTCGTCTGTTACAATGAACTCCAAAAGTATTTAGACAACAACACATTTTTGATGTTGTGGCTCCATTACCACCTTTGAGCAGAGCCATGTGTTCCAGTAATAGGATTTACTTAAACTCGATTGTTGTCTACATCCGATACATGCCTTTGCACCAAGGTTACATACTGACATAAAAAATAAGTTGTGGTGAGTATGTTGGTATGGGCTGCAGACCTCTATAAATCACTGTCTAATTGATGATGCACACAAATAAATTCTTATTT
>OMLF01056392.1:58878-70927 GCA_900302615.1 Holocentrus rufus | reverse complement strand
ACAAAAATAAGGTATGAGATGGACTTGAGCGTCCTGGAGAATCAGCGCTACGGCAACTGTAATTGGCAAAAATCATTCCTGTATGGAAACTAGATTCGGTTTTTTTTTTTTTTTTTTTTTTTTTTTTTTTTTTTTTTTTTTTTTTTTTTTTGGTTTTTTGTTTTTTTTTTTTTTTTTTTTTTTTTTTTTTACTTGTGAAACAATATTATGTATTGGTAGTTTGGTTTTATAAGAATAAGATTACATTGTTTTCATCCACTTCTTTACATTCTTACAATAGGTACTAAATAATCATTTTTGTTATACTTTAATACTTGTTATTGCAGCACATACTTTCATTTAGTGTATTAGATTATTTTATCCCAGGATTAAAGTGACATTCACTCCTACTGAAGTTTCTTGTGTCATTTCTCGTAATATTCATTTCAATGTGTAATTATTAAGCTCTTGCTCTGAAGATATTTCATATTTCATATAGATGAGGCCTTGAATGTTACAAAAACAGTGCTAAATCCATTTAGATCAATATGACAGGCTTTAAGTTATGGTTAATATGTAACTGCCAGAGCACACTTGCACTTTGTTTCCCCAAATAATAGATAGAGCTTCCCAACACATCTTGCTGTTACTCGACTTGAATGGTACGTATGTCAGCTACTATTTATTATCACAGTTGCCTATAGAGTTATAAGTGGGATGTTTTTTTTTTCAATGGGTTTACTTTTAATGTGTATGAATAATGTGATTGAAATCAATTATGCTAAGTTAAATTACCTTATAAGGTCCTTTGATGGATTAGAATTCAAATAACTGCAATTATGCCTCCTGGTTACCTTTTCACAAATATAATTAATCGTTTCAGGTTGGGTGACTACATTGTTCCAGAGAAAATTATTGTGATACAGACAACAAAAATGGGATTCATTTTCATTGTAACTTTGTCGTGCATCCTGGCCACAGTCCACCAAACACAGTCGAAAAATGCCACCATCACAGACCTTTCCTTCAAAAATATGGATTTTGCCATGAATCTTTACAAAATGATATCCAGTACCCATGACAAAAACATCTTTTTCTCACCTTTGAGCATCTCAAGCACGTTTGCTGCCCTCTCTATGGCTTCTGATGGTGTCACTCGCCAGGAAATTCTCGAGGGGTTCAATCTGGATCAGTTGGAGCAGGAAGAGGAGCCAGAACTCATTCCCAAACTTTTCAATCAACTTCATGGAACCATCACAGAAAATGGATCACTGAATCTGGACCAGAGCACATCACTCTTTGTTTACCAGCAGTTAAAAACAGAGAAGGCATTTGAAGACCAAATCAAGAAGTATTTTAATGCTGACATCAAGAGTATAAACTTTGAAGACACAGAAGACAGCATTACCATCATAAATGACTATATCAAGGACAAGACTGGCAACAAAGTGACAGATATGATATCCGACTTGGATTCATTGACCCAGCTCATGTTGATCAACACAATCTTCTTTCGGGGTGAGTTTGTTTAAAGATTAACTCATCCACCTTTTAGATTTTCCTCTTGGATCATTCAAAACTGTGAAATGCCTCCTGTGTTTTGTCCTTTGACCTTCTTTCAGCCCACATTAATAAACTGCCTTTATTATTTCTCCCACAGGAAATTGGCAGATGCCTTTCAACAGCAATCACACAGAGAATGCACCCTTCTACATTGACAATTACAATATTGTCCAGGTGCCAATGATGTTTAAAGAGGACAAGTTCTACACAATGGAAGATGTTCCTCTTCGCGCCAAAGTCCTGAAGCTGCCGTACCAGGAAGGTGTTGCCATGCTGATCCTGCTGCCTAACAAAGGCACTGACTACACCTTGATCGATGAGGAGATCAATGCTGCAAGGTTCCTCTCCTGGATCAGAGCGCTTAAAAAAACGTAAGAGAAAAACTATGTTTAAAAAAATGCTGCATACCTATTCTGTAAATGGTTTATTCAACATGACCGCCCACTGATGTTCTTGTTTGCAGGAAACTGGAAGTCAACATGCCCAAATTCAAGTTGGAGCAGTCTTATTCCCTGCACAAACTTTTACCATATTTAGGTGTTAACAGTGTCTTCAGTAATTCAGCCAATTTGACACGAATGACTATGGAAAACAACCTCAAAGTATCAGAGGTTAGTTTTGGGGTTATATTTGCACTTATATATTTTTTAAGCATATGAAACAAAATACTCATTAAAAGACTGAACAGGAGATAAATTAATCTCTAATGTGCAAACCCAGGTGCTGCACAAGGCTGTGATTGACGTGGATGAGACTGGCACCACCGCAGCAGCTGGCACAACCACTGGTATTATTGCCTATTCTTTGCCAAGGACCTTCACCATCAACAGACCGTTCTTCTTCTTCATCTATCATGAGGACACCAAGACTTTGCTGTTCATGGGCAGGGTGATAGACCCCACCAAACACTAGCAGTGCTGTCTCTATTGCTCTAGTTCTTAAGTTGCGCACACAGTGTTTGCTCAGGCTTTCAAATGACTACAATTGTCAGATATTTGTAACTTACAATAAATGTGGCTGGACATCACATTTAATTGAAAATGTGATGGTTCACAACTGATACCCTGATTTTTCCACTTTAGGATCCCAAAAGCGAAAGTCTATTGTGTTATGCCTTTACTTCAAAGTTAACCACAATAATCATTTCAGCTCTCAGGTATTTATGTTAATAAAACTCATAAAATAGTTGCCATGAGACCAATATTACACAATAGTGTCACATTAATTTCCATAAATGTAGCCGAGTGGTGAATGGTGGAATGAATTGTATGTTTCAGTTATGTCATGATAATTACCAATAATGTGTTACTTGTCGTGATGAAACTTAAATATCCTGAATAGAGAAGGTGAAAATTAAAATGGCAGAGGAGTTTACATCATCTTGGTTACAGTTGCCACTTGTTTGATGTTTTGAAGGGGGAAAAACAATACATATCCATAATAACTAATAATGCAAATAATAAAAGATATTTGACATGAATAAATGAGGCGATAATGTTGCTTTTGGACGTAATGAGGAATGTATTACTTCCTTTTCAATTACAAGCTCAGCAGTTTGTCTAAAGAGGTTTTGTCATGAGGATGCTGTTCTTGCTTTCTGCTGTTTGGCTAATAAAGTTTTTCAAACCACGTGATCACAACTGTAATGGCTGCGCCCTCGTGTCATGCGTCAACGTAAAGCAGCGGACCCATAGTTCGAACCGGGAGCCATCAAAGTACCGTGCACGTTATTTTTCATGTGATTACTTTTATAATCGTTATTGGATCGACGCAACCAACATCGACTGGTGTGTTACTCTTAAATGTTCACAATTTGGAAGCTTCGGCAGTTGCTGAGCCTCGCTTGCGTGGACTAGGTGTAGCTAGAAACATTTAGGATCTCACAGTAAGTCAGGTAATACCAAAAGTTTGACATTATTCAATAACATATATCCATGCCGTTTAATAGGACAATGAAGGTCAAGATGAGGATGAACATGAAAAACAAGCGGCTGTCCTCGAGGCTGAAGAAACCAGGCAAGCGGAGCATACAGATGAGAGGGAACTGGAAAGCAGTAGAGCTGGACCCCAGTCTCTTCTCCGAGGAGGGCATGGAAGATCTGGTGTGCTTTGAAGAGCTGACAGATTACCGTCTGATAGACCCGGAGAAGGCTGCACTTAAAGCAGCCAAAGAGCTAAAGAGGGAAAAGAAAAAGGCTAAGAAAAGAAAAGCAAGCGAGACACAGGAGGGTGAGGGGGAAGAGAACACATCGGAAACACCTGAGAGTCCAGTGAAAAAGAAGAAGAAGAAGCAGAAGAAGAAAAAGAAACTGCCTGGGGATGAATCAGTCAAACCAGATGCTACTTCTGCAGATGAAGTGAAATGCGAGGAGGCAGATACAGATAAGGAAAAAGCAGAGAGTTTGGCTTCTAAAGATGAATCAAAAGATTCAGCCCAGTCCTCTGAAATGAATTCCCAGTCACAACCAAAAACATCAAAGAAGGATGACAAAAAGAAGAAAAGGAGGAAAAATAAGCAGCTGGCAGAAAAGGAGCCAGTTCCTGAGGTACAGCCAGATGAGGGATCTTCACCAGATCTTCAGCAGCCCTTAAAAGACAAAGTGGCCAAACTCCCCAAAAAGCAGGTAAAGAATTGGACGAATGCTGCCCTGTCTGGGTCTGATGACAAAAACACTGATGTGAGCGCATGGAAGGATCTGTTTGTTCCCGCTCCAGTGTTAAAGGCCCTGAGCAGCCTGGGATTTGGTTCACCTACTCCTATTCAAGCCCTGGCTTTGCCCCCAGCTATCAGAGACCGTATGGATATAGTCGGAGCAGCTGAGACAGGTAAGATATATTGAGAATATGTCATACACTGTGAATTATTGTAGTTTTATACAATAACATTATGGCCCACTTTTCCATAATTGAAGCTAAGGTGTGTGTTCTAATTACAGGAAGTGGTAAGACACTGTCCTTTGGTATTCCCATGATCCACACCATCCTGGAGTGGAAGAAAGGCTCTGATAGACACGCAGATGACCAGAATGAGCCAACGACACCGGTGCAGAGTTTATATCTGCCAGATGTGGATGAGTTCTCAAAGGCGGGCAGAGAGTCCACAGAGGCTGAGGACGAAGAGGGTGAAGGGGTTACAGATGAAGACCCCGCTGGCACGGGCGATGAGGACGCCAGCGAGGATGAAGATCTCGTCGAGGAAGAGGACGAGGATCAAAGGCTTGGATGTGTCAAAGTCATTGAGGATACGGAGTTTGACTTTGACACGAGCGCCGAGGCAGCAGAAAAATCGGACGGCGTTCAGAGTCAGCCTCTGCTCGGACTGGTTCTCACTCCGACCAGGGAGCTGGCTGTGCAGGTCAAACACCATATTGATGCGGTTGCAAAATTCACCGGTGAGTCATTGATCAGATTGTTGTGATATGGTCTCGCTCAAAGCCTTAAACAGATCTGTATATTTCAAGTTATATTTTACTGTCTTGTAGATATTAGAACGGCTATAGTGGTGGGTGGAATGGCACAACAGAAACAGAGAAGGATGTTGAAGCGCCGGCCGGAGATCATTATTGCCACTCCAGGGCGTCTGTGGGATTTGATCAAGGAGAGGCACCCACATCTTCAGAACCTCAGGCAGCTCAAGTAAGCCCAGATTCATTCCTCTATTCATTTTCAATCAAGAGTTTATAAACGGTCTTGTATCATCAGCTTTGGATCTGGTTTGCCTTATTCCACAGGTGCCTTGTCATTGACGAAGCGGACCGCATGGTGGAACGAGGCCACTTTGCGGAGCTGGAGAGTCTGCTGGAGATGCTCAACACCGTTCACTCCAATCCCACAAGGCAAATATTTGTGTTCTCCGCCACCTTGACCATGGTTCACAGTTTACCCACCCGCGTTTTACAAAAGAAGAAGAAGAATTTGGACAAGAGGAGCAAGTTGGAAATTCTCATGGAGAAAGTGGGGATTAAGTCCAAACCCAAAGTCATTGACCTGACCAGGAAGGAGGCAACGGTGGAGACCCTGACCGAGACAAAGATCCACTGTGAAAAGGATGAGAAGGACTTCTTCCTCTATTACTTCTTGCTCCAGTACCCTGGGCGCACCATGGTGTTCGCCAACAGCATAGACTGTATCAAGAGGCTGAACTCTCTGCTGGTGATCCTGGACCACACCCCGCTGCCTCTGCATGCCAACATGCACCAGAAACAGCGACTAAAAAACCTGGAAAGGTTTGCTGAGAGGGAAAGGTGAGTGACACACGCAACATGCAGCTTCTGTCCCAAAGTGTTTGCTTTAGGTTTATCTGGTTGTTATGTACCGATCATTAAACAAACACCTGTTAACTGCAGCTCAATGCAGCTCAGAGCTTTATGGTTTTATTTGGCATTTATGAGAACACCTGGCTCTAGTTCCCCACATGTAGTTTCACCCTTGATGCCTCTGTTATTGATCACATGCAAATTTATATGTGCTAAGGAAGAATTGCTGCTTTCACCGTAGCTAATGAGGATCCTAATAAAGCAAATTAGTTATGCTGTGTTGCTCTAGAAATTGGCTGTTTTACAGTCACAGTATTGCAGAATTCAACCAATCCTCACAATATTTGGGAGAATTTTTTTAAAGAATTATTGCATTTTTCCACTAATGTGAAATCATACTTTTTCACCTAAAATAGTCACTCAAAGGTCACCCCAGTGATTCACCGTGCAGAGTGTGTACCGTATACTTAAGAGTGCAGTGGAGCAGGTTCAGTTCCAGCCTGTGCCCTTTGCTGCATGTCATCCCCTCTCTCTGCCCTCTATTTCCTGTTTCTCTTCACCATAACTATCCATTAAAAGTTGAAATGGCCAAAAATAATAAAAAAAAATGTAATAAATAAAAAGTAACTCAAGCCGTACTGCATGTCAACAGACCACAACTTCTGCACATTGGTCTTATATTAAAACCAATGGCTTGTTTGAAGTTTTGAGAGGAAGGAGATGGATGTTTCAGAGGATCATGACTTGAGGTTTCTAAACTGAACCAACTCCTGTGATTTGACTGGGAAAGTAAAAAAATAAATAAATACATAAAACAAATTGAAATTGAGCATTTTTGGTCACATGACAAGTTTATAAAATCTTTGAATGCCTGCATGCTACAGACACATTACACAGAATCTTTATCTGAAATACTCACATGCATCACATTACATTCACAGTTGTGTTCTCCTGACAACTGATGTGGCAGCAAGAGGACTAGATATCCCCAATGTCCAGCATGTTATTCACTACCAGGTAGGCTTCAACAAATGTCCCTTTTATTTACCATGTCTGACAGCGAGCTGATTTGATGGATATTTATCAAATTCTTTAGGTTACTGGGATTCTAAATATGTAAGTATTACTATTAGTTAGAATACACATTGCTTTCTACCATACAACACTGAGGCACTGAGTAGGAGATATTTTACTTTAATTTTACATTTTGAGTTTGAAGAGAATGACACCTTATCAAAGTCAATGTTTCATTCAGACACTTCCAATTCGTTCAATTATTTACCTTCAACTTTAAGCAGCATACTAACAAATATTGAGATTATATGTGGTCTATTGATTTGTCAATTAAAGGATACAACTGCATAGTTCTTGCAACTGCATAAGAGCTGTTGTAGTTACTATACTGTAAGCTGTAGCATATTTATATAAAAAACTGACTTTTTCTTCTAATTTCCTCCTGTGAATTGCAGGTTCCCAGGACCTCTGAGACTTATGTCCACAGGAGTGGCAGAACAGCGAGAGCCACCAAAGAGGGTCTCAGCCTGCTCCTAGTTGGTCCAGACGACATGATGAACTTTAAGAAAATTTACAGGAATCTTGGGAAGGATGAGGAGCTTCCCATGTTCCCTGTGCAGACCAAATGCATGGATGCCATTAAGGTGAGATCCATCGAGATTAAATCTTATCTTTATGTGCCATTAGAGCCGCCCCCCACCCCTCAAACCCTTTTTTTACGTATAATTTTGCTTTCTACCTTCACAGGAGCGGGTAAACTTGGCCAGAAAGATTGAGAAGGTCGAGTTCCACAACTGCAGGGAAAAACAGCACAACTCCTGGATAAGACAAGCAGCAGAGGCCCTAGACGTGGAGGTTGATGATGATATTTTGCTTGGTAAGACCAACGTTAGCCACGGCAGTAACAGACAATCTCTTAAACGTTAAAATGCAAAGGACTTGAACGTGCTATGTATGTTCTCAGGTAAAGGAAGGGATGAGGAAGGCGACAGACAACAACAGAAGATGGTAAAAGGGATGAAAAAGCATTTGAAGCATTTGCTCTCCCAGCCTGTGTTCAAGAATGTGATAAAGACCAAGTACCCCACCCAGATGGGAAAGCTCTCCCTGCCACAGTTGCCCCTTGCAGGCGTGGAAAGTGCCCTGACCACTGTCTCAACACAGAGAAAGAAAGACAAACAGAAGCAGAAGAAAAAGCAGCAGCACAAGTGACATGCTGAGTAGATGTGTATTTAAAAAAATAGCAGCACAAGTCATGCTAAGTAAATGTGTATTAAATAAGACAATCTGTAACAGGATTTTTATAATTGTAAAACATTTCACATAAAATCATTTTAAAATATCACAGCTGCGTTGGGTACTTTTTGGTGGCACATCGTGCAAAAATTATATTCCCTGATGCTGAATCACTGTATGATCGCACAAAAAGCTATTTCCATAAGATTTTATTTGGCATTTCTTCAGCTGCTCGGCAATAATCCTGAGGTGAGAGGAGTCCTTGTAGCTCGCTGGTCAGGGTGAGGATAGAGAATGTCGTAGTGCGCAGTTTGGTAGAGGAGGTGCAGGGTGGGTTCAGCACCCTCCGGAATGATGTGGTGAGCCAACTGCTGTTCGTCACCCTCCATAGAAACTATATGGATGCTGACATCCAGGGTCTGCGACAGAGCCAGGATGTCCACATGATCGCACTCCATCGCCATGATCTCCACTTCCTGAATGGAAACAACATGCATTATCCAGCCTTGCAGACCTACACAACACAGTATCTTCCAGACCAATTGTGTGTAAATGAATACAGTAGTAACAGATGGTCCACTATTCTGTCACTAGAGGGCAGCAACACTTTTTTACTAACTTGTTTACAGTAGACTTGCAGGTTTGGAGCCTCCACAAAGTTGGAGAAGAAGTCCGCGTGGTTTTGCAGGTGTGCTGAGGTGAGCAGCCTGAGATACTGCACCACACTGTCAGAGGTAGTCTGTTCATTGAAGAGCCTGAGCAGCACGTCTTCCTGGTCATCAGTCCGGACTTGCTCCAAAACTCCTATGAACTTCAAGAGCACACAAAGAAGCTCAAGTTCAATTATTCAGTTTAAAAGAACATTTTATATTTCATGCCTTGCTCATTTTGAGATGTTGATGTAACACCTCATAAACTTTCAGAACACGCTCAAATGATAATTATGTGTAGCTGGGTATTATATACCATGTAGCTATTAGACTTGCCACCAGCGCGTTGCACAGGACATGCATCTTTTCACAGCTTTAAACTGGCCATGTGCATATGCAAAAAATGCTTGTATTATCAAACTGCTCACACTGAAATGATAAAAAATGGATTGATTTACCTTGATGTGTTTCAAATCTATGACTTACAGCACATGATCTGCCCACGTCTGGGTAAGTATCCATATATTTTGGGTGGACTTCTCTGGAGAACTCCTCAATTCAGTTTGCTTCCTCAAAGAAATATCTGATTGACTTGCATATTCTGAGATTATCTCCTTTGCTCTATGCTAGCTTGACATATAACTGTTTTAAGTCAAATGTACTGCTTTTATGGGCACAGCCAGTGATGAATACTTTGAACTGCAGTACTAGAATTATGGCGTTAAGGAAGTAGTTACATATAGTTTATTCATGATTAGTTCCTAGATTACTGATTATTGCTTGTGCTCCTTACGTGTTTCAATAATGTCTTTGTGCTTCTGTACCTTTTTGTAGGAAAAAAGTGTGACTGCTGTTCCAGTATGAGTGGCCTATTCTCTGGTGTGTTATATTTATTTGAAGAACCCTGCTCTTCTTTAATGAACCCTGTAAGAATTTGGTTTTTATTAACCTACCTGGTTATAATATATAACTATATATATTATAATAGGAAATAAACTGTTTTTATTTACTGTTTTCAGGTGGTCCTTGAAGGAGCTTTCATCAAATCCCGCATATGATAGATATTCCCCGCTCTTGATTATAGTATCCTTGAATCTGAAATGGAAAACAGACAGACAAGGCCACCTTATTTTCTTTCCAGATGCGGTGCTTCATCAAGACTTATTTGGCAGGCCACTTCGGGTGGGGCTAATGGCGGTAATATTGATAACTGACCTCTGCAAAGCCTTAGCATTTCGCAGAATCGACTCCAAGTATGCAAAGCAGAAGGCTCTGTAGAAGCAATTTCCATCCCCAAGGACTTTTCTCACGGATGAAAACCGGCTGCTTAAATCCTGACAAACAACAATAGGTCTGATTATTATGCACCACCCCTGCTGAGTTAAAAGGAATGTCTATGACCACCTGCAGCATATGCTACCCCATCCCCGCTGAATAGCCTACATTATATTTAGCACAAGGCATCTGTTCAGGACACAGCGAAGAAATGTCTTCTCTGCATGAAACAAGCCGGGAAGCCTCCATCTGCCGAGAAACGAAACTTCAGAATTTTCGAGACCAAACATGCAGTTTTGTTGACACAATGCATACCGACACTGATATACTTACAAGCGTTTCAATGTTGAAATACTCGACTTATTCTGGGCGTGTCCAAAACATGCTTTAGGCCTACAACATGCTAAGTCCGAGTCTAACAATGTAATACCAAGTAATTACGTGTTAAAAGGTGCCGAACGTCGATGTTGCGAGTTTCAAAACATTCCGGCATTGTTTCATTTTCTGACAACCGGAAATTTTGTCATTGCTACATGCCTGTCTTAAAGGGCCAGTACAACCTTTGCTACGCTACACTGACTACCGGACGACTTAAAAATCGCAACCAGTTTTGACAACACCATTGGAACGCACGTGTAGCAACAGCAAAAACAGTTTTGGTCAGTCATTCAAAAATATGCAAACATGATGACATAACTGGAATAACTCCTTACCTGAAGACTGCACCTGTAATCGGGCAGGAATTTTCAGTCATCCATCATGATGACACCTGCCCCACAGGCCAGACAAGTGCCTCCACTGTACAAGTTCAGAATAATAATTAAGGCTTAAAATGTTCATTATATCGGTCCTGCCTTGTTTGAAGTTCACGAGCGTGTTGCCTCTACACTATCTACTAATAATTGTGCATGTGTTTGTGCACGAGCGACAAATAGTGTTACAGTTGATTTGAAGTATGCCATATACTGTATGCTGAAATGTTGTGGCTTATTAATAAGCCACAACATTTTGTTATAGCATATGAACAGACTGAATACCCGTTTTGATACCCACTATTAATATTAAACAATTTTCAATATTATATATCAGTACATTTGCTGCAGTAAAGACATTGCTGCAGCTTGGGAAAAAATATTTTATTGTATGCACAAGAAGTGGTGTGTTTTACAGCCTGAAAACACATACTATTATCATAGAGGATTACAAACTTAGTTTGACCAGAATCTCAAACATCATCAACAGAAAATACAACTAAAGACATCAGAGCACTTGATTGTGAGGTGATCTCTGTGTGATGTAAAAACAAAACATTAAAACCACTTAGTCCCAAACGTGTGGAAGACATGAGGACCTGGTGGATTAGCCTAGTACTTTTGAAATTGAATTGGATTTTCTTGGTTATAATGAAAGGCAAATTTGGTATTATCTTGTGCTTGGCAGAAATGATAGTAGACCGGATACATCAAGGGAATCATTCACAATAAATCTTTACAAAGTAAATATTGAGAGAAATTACTGGATTAGGTGCTAACATAAGAGACAGACCCAAATAAGTAGTCCTAAATTTTATTTCATTAACAGCATGGCTGATATAAAATCACAAAACATGTTTTCAATGAAATTCATTAGCACATGTAAAATTGATGAAACACAGTAGTATATTAGCTACAAGCAGCAGTGAACATGAGCAGAAAAAAGCATGCACAGAAGGACAGAAACAAAAGCTTCACATGCACTGGTCTGCATGTACCCCCCTTTCCACACTGTTGAGCACACACACTCACACTCAGCATTCTTCCAATTTGCTGTATGGGGACTATATGGAGTCAGCCACGCAGACTCCACCTCATCTCAGTGTAAACTCAGCTCTCATTGGCTATCGGCAGTCTCTATTCCTGTATTGAATCTCTGATCTGCACATACTATAGATTGTTAAAGACCCATGAAGATGCAGGGTTTTAGATATCAAACGTTCAATAAATCAGTTTTTAATTAGTGTTATAAAATAATAATTGTAATTATTCAGTGATTCAATATTACGCTTCCCCTTAAGAATTATATGTAGATCTGTGGTGA
>OMLF01056392.1:41343-58858 GCA_900302615.1 Holocentrus rufus | reverse complement strand
ACAGACATAGCAGCGAGCATGATATTTAGTTCACACATTACTATTGAAGTAAACTGTAGTGTAACCAGGTATTGTACAACAGTTTCACACATAACTGTCAATCAGAACTGAGGTCTGTTGATATACGTGCCACAAAATCATAAAAGTTAATGGTTTGGTTTGCAGTTCACCTAAAATTTTACTGAGCAGTGACCAAGTAATGATTTTGGTAAATAATTGTTTTTTCTTGTAAGCTATTATTGCTGTTACATAAATACTTGATGAATGCTAGATGAATTCATTTAAGTCATAAGGTGAAACACTGCACTACCAATTGCAACTACGAGCTTTATAATCGAGATAGATTTAGACTATACAATAATGTGCATCTGTTTAAAAGCATCAAAAGGAATTGAAAAACATCAGCTAGATGTTTCACTCTTCCCACTGACTTTACTTGAACTTTTAATATGTGTTTTACTACTGATGTTTTTCAATGATCTCTTCTCTTTTTTATCTGCTAAGTCTGTCCCACTTGTCACTGCAGACCTGCTCTCCATCAGTCTTGTTGCTCTCTTCTCTGTGTCTGCCTTGTCCAGAATGTATTCCTGGAATCACAGAGTGAGTTATTCAAGAGTCAGACTTGGCAATGTAAATTATTTAAATGCTAATCCCTTCAGACTTTACCTTCACCATGTCCATTATCACCAATATGTTCATGTCTTCTAGAGGTCCGTAGGCTTGTAAATAGCACTGCTCTCCAAGGTTTCTGATAGCAATAACCAAGCTCCCAAATTCTTCACCCTGAGTGGTGATGGCATGTCTGAGAATATTTCTATCCAAAGCTCCAATCTGCAAATTATCCTTTGAACCATACCTGCTCTCTGGATTGGCCTTGATCCAGCAGCAGGTTCATCTCCCTCTGCTTGTTCTTCTCTCTGAGTCTGTCCCACTGAAGCTGGAGTTCAGACAGTTCTTTGTTGGTAAGCTGCCATAGACAGATAAAACAAAACTTTAGCAGGCTGTTCATCTTGTGTCAAAGGCACTCACTCGGTCACTATCCATGGAGGAAATGTCGATGTACTGAGTGTCTGTATGACTGTCTGACCAGCTTGTTTGTGTGGTGCTCCTGCTTCAGAGTCTCCAGTTGTCGCTGGCTTTGCTCCAGATCCTCCAAAAGCTGCCCCACACGCTGCACCAGGTCCTGGTGGGTGATGGATAGAGTCTCGTGGCGCCGAATGATGGGCATAACTATAGAATCTGACCCATGCTCAGCGTATTCTGAAAGAGATCATGCAACTTGGTTCTGTTCACAGGCATTGTATAAGTAATTGAGACAAGCAGTGTTCAATGATCAGGACAGGCTCATATAGAACTTCATTCATAGAATGAGATAAAAATTAAATAATCAACTTACTCTCAGGGAGATAATCTAGTATTTTCATCAAGTAGGCTTCATAGATTTTGTATTTTGCCACTCTCTCTTTTAAATCTTGTTGTCTGTAGAGTAAGATATGGTAAGCCTGAGGTGAAGTGACCAAATAAGCAACATCCTCATATGAGGGCTAAGTTTCAGTGTCTCACCTGGCTTGAAGTTTGTTCAGCTTTTCTGTCAGATCTTCTATCTCTCTCTGCTTCAAAATGCGCTGCTCCCGTGCAACCTGATACTTCTTCAGAGCCCGACGTCGCTTCATTTCATTATCGTCCACAAACTTCTCAAATTTCGTTGCTTTTTCTTTGGTCTGGTTGAAAACACAAACCCCAAGGGCATCTAAATCAGAACGATATCTATTCACGTCAGGCAACATCAGTGACTGAAATCTATCCCACAATGATAGTTGTGGTGTTCTATGCTTTTTGCTTCAGTTATGCCTGCACAATACCAATATCTGTTTGAATGCACATTGATGGTGATGTGTGCAGCTCACCTCTTGCTGTTTCACTTCCAGTTCAGACCTTCTCTGAGCTAGGGCCTGCATGTGGCTCTTAAACTGTTGTCGTTTCAGTGCTAGTTGGCTGTCCACCCTCTCCAACTCAATCTGCTTCTTCAGGACCAGTGTCCTTTGCAAGGTGTTCACTCCTGCCTCTAGGATTTTGCTTGGCGTCTGGGTATAAAATAATTATGCAGCTGCATAAATACCTTCCATGTGCCAAAGGCATTTAAAATGTGAACCATCACAGGCCACAAAATACCGATTTATTAAGACCAAACACTAGTTGATAGCCAGGCTTGCATAATAATTGATATGCACTCTCTTACCTCTGTTATAATTGGTATGTGATTGACATTTTCTTCATCTCTGAATGGAAAATTGTATGTTAGCTATAGTTAATGCATTGTCAAATTGCAGGATTAAAAGTTATTAAACTTCAGCAAAATCAAACATTGTCAAAGCCAGAACATAGGAACATATCTTAATTTCATGTAGGCGATGTAGGCCTACTTATCAGGATATCATCCGCTGTATAATAAAAGAATGGGCCTACCTTGTGTCCCCCAGCTGCGTTACAAAAATATTTTTAACTCTATTTTCCACCGTGAGTTTTAGACGCGAGTCGTTTTTATCTAAGAAAGGAAGAGCGGCATTCTCCATGTTTTTCTTTTGCAACTTTATTTTCCAAGTGTCCTGAAGGGTAAACAATATAGTTAGCGTTCAGCTCCTTAGAATTATTCACAACTTCGTTATAACTTCCACATTCAGACGAATGAAAAAGACGACTAAGGTTCTTTCCGGGTGTTTTCCTGGAATTGTGTTCCTGTTGCCTGGGAACCAGAGCGGAGACAGCGGGGAATGCGCCGGGATCGTTTCTTCGTTGTCATAGCAACTGCCAGGGAGGCGTTCTATCTCATTGACGGAGTGAGAAGCATAGAGATCGGATCAATAGGAACCCGAGAGGAGTAAAAAACAAAGAGCAACCACTCTGTCTCTATTTCTAGGAACCAGAAACTAGTTTGTGCAGTGTTCCAGAGTCTGCTAATTAAAAAAAAATCCGCTCTTGTTGACTTTGCTCACCCATGAAGTCCTGTGGGGCTTATTGTCCTTTGCCAATACTGATCAAGTTCAGGTTTTTATGCAGACTGCTGGGGTGCATGTCAGGCGGTACAGGCTCATTAGCCTCATCTCAAGGCAATACACGTGCCCTTGGGAACTAACATAATACATCCTATAGCACATCAACATTGGTTGATGTAAAACCATAGAATCCAAGTGGGTCCACTCTGCAAGTCCAGACATTTGGATTCAATGGCCCAACATTAGTGGAATATTTGGTGTATATTGCATATTGTTGCATATAACTTTATATATCACACCCATAAAAAAATTGAATGTCAAATTTTACTTGACAACAGGTGTATGGCAGATTGGCCAGTATGGTGACCACTTTGATGCCAAATGTGGTAACAACTATGCTTTTACAGTTTCTACCTGGAGCAAAGTTACAGTAGAGTGCATGAAGAAGACTTGATGCCTATATTTGGTTGCTGGAATGTAGACTGTTTTATTACTGAATGAATCATCTGAATGGGCAGTCTTAGTTAATAAATCTGACGAGGGTATTGCAAAGTGACGGCCCATTCATTTCAACATGGTGTTGTTCCAGTAATGCACAGAGCAAGCACATTTGTCTTTTAGCATATTTCTACCAACTGTAGTGCACCAGTTAGTGAGCCTAGGCACATCATCATCAGTGCTTCAGCTAGCAAAGGGTTAATTCATATAGCAGTTGATTATTTGAACAGGTTGGATTGTTTCACAAATGGATATGAATTATACTTTCAAATCAGTCGCTGTCAATGTTGTTCAATGTTATTCATATGGTTCTAGATGTTTGCCTGCATATATTTCAGTCCCAGATATTGGAGATTCCCATCAGCATGTGAACACACCAGAGGACTTGTAGACTTTTCCAGTCACTGTGGACTTTAAACTCACTCACCATGCAGTGATTAAGTAACTGAAAAAATAAACCTGTGGTATGTTTACTTCAATGCATTAGTCTCTGCAAGTTGATTTTTGTAGTGAAGTATTTGGAAATTAATGTCTCTCTGTAGCATTGGCAAATAGCTACACTTCATTAACCTATTAATTATCTGACTTTTACTAGATAATATTTCTACATTTTCTATGATTGAAATTGTATTTTTAAAAATTAGTAGTTATAGTTAAACACAGTAATAGCCTAATAATCTTTAAATAACTAACTACTTCTTTTGTTGGTGCCCCTTGAACCTCTCTGACATGGCAAGGATTATAGGGTTAGTTTGGGTTTGTTGAAATGGGGTTGTATGAGGTACTTATCCATAGTCAGTGTATTACCTGCTTTAGATGTCAGTCAGCGCGCCCCCAGTTTGGAGAAGCAGGCAGGAGAAGCAGCGCAGAAGCTAAGCGATGTACTGCTGTAGAGGGGGCGGCAAAAGACCTACCTAGAAAAAAATCAATATCAGTGCAAGTGTACGCTATATTTAGAATATTTTCACTGTTTTAAATTGTCCTAGTTGTCAATCACTAACGTCATGCTGCTTAGAAATTTGGCAAGAGCCTTACAGAGTGTATAGGCTAGTTCCTCCAGTTGTAAAGAGATATGTTGAAAGACTTGTTCTTCTCAGGAAAAAACCATACCCCACTCATTGTTGACCAATGTGCAGAGAAAGCACAGACCCCATCATCAATTTCAAGGCAGGAAGCAATTTTCCTAAACCACCACAACGATAAAACCAGTGTTGTCTCATTTTCAGGCAAGTTCAGAGCCTGTACAATGACTGTGACTTGACACTGTCAAGCGATCATTGTTGTACTTCACTGCTAAGACTAAGACAGTATTTTTCCATCTCATCACACTGTGTAAAGACATTCAACAGTGTTAAAGCCTCTGCCATCAGTGAGGATGAGAAAAATTGTAGCAGAACAAGCAGACACAGGTGAGTCACAGTCTTTGACATGTAGTATTGCACAAAAACCAGAAACTGTAGATAGCCATGCCAAGCTTGCTGGTTTACTACTGTGCTACTTTCCATATATTGGCATGCTTACTAAACAGAAATAATATGGCTAAAGCAGAATTTCAAATATCTTAACGTTTTATGATTCAAATGTAAATGTATTTTGAGTCACAAGTCATTGGTGAATGACAAATAACCTTGAGACTCTTAAGCTCTGTGTAATTCTAACACTATTCTGCTGCATAACTCACAATAACACCACACGAGAGCTCACATCCGTGTAGCCTTTGGAGCTGCAGAGTCAAGTGGAACCAAACACAGTTGAACATGCCCTTAAAAGGCATCTACTCTCATTGCAGGAGTAGCTGCTGTGTTGTCTGGCAGTGCAGCTTTCAGTTCTTTCAAATCAGCTTGGTCCCTAAATCATATGACTGTATGTGAGCAGTATGCTGCATGCTCTCAGACATTTTTCTTTATTTCTGGGCCTTTGAAACCAGGTTTTACCGTCACTGACATACTTGCTGATGTGACAGGTAATATCTTTGAATTTTTTGTGTTTTTTTTTTTTTTTTTTTTTTAGATCCCTGTTTCTCAGCTTCAGGATCATCAGTCTCATCACTGGGCAATGAGAACAACAGTAACACACTCTTGGATGTCTGGGTCCTTGGATCTGGCAACAGATCTCCTTCTGTGATGCTCTCAGCCAGCAGATCTACAACTCTATACCACAGACTGGACAAGGATAACAACGACGGGCCTGCCTCTCACTGCCAGAGTCTCCCAGCATCAGTCAACACAACAGTAAACTTGCAAAGGTGACCAAACATCACGCACTGATGATGCATACGATTTTTTATGCCTCTTCTTTTTCATAAAGCATCTTGTAGCCAGGACATGCAGCATGCAACCACACACTCGTGAAATAGAGTAAAGTACACTGAAAAAAAATCTGAGTGGATATATATGTAGCATAAATCTGTGGTATTACCAAAAATTAAGTTTACAATGAGATCCAAGATTATCGAAAAACAGAAATCAGGGATGCTTTTCTAATGCCATCATCTGTGTCAATCCTTGCCTCTTCTAAATCTTTAAGATCTGCAATAATACTTGAAAACTCCTTCTCAAGTCCAAAACTCTTGAAGTCATTCTCTCTGCACAGTAAGACTAACTGCATGGGATCAACTAGGGAATGGTTGTATGGCAATATCTCACGTACACTGCCAAGATCTTGTGTTTTTTTTTTTCCTGAGCCAAGTGGATTTGTATCTTCAAATGCATCCTGATAAAGGATGAGGGACAATCAGGAAGGAGTGCTTTGTAAGAGAGAATTTTCTTTGACATTTTCCCATCCATCACATGCTCTAAAACCATGTCATCAGAACTATGAATTTTTGCTTGGTTAAATTGTGCTCTAACATTGGGCTGCCTCAGGAGAGATCACAATGTCTCCTTGATAGGCATATACTGACAAAAACGTTCCTTGCCAGCAATATCAGTTCCGAGATAAAGCTGTATGGGCTCAATGTAATCAAAATACTGCTTGTAGAACTTTTTCCTTGTTTTGTCTGATCTTAATGGTACTTCATTGTATAGAAATCCTCAATAGAGAGTCTGTTAATTGAATTACACCATCTATCTCAGTTTGTGGAATCCGAAAGCTTTCCTTTCAACTTGTCAAAGAAGTCTGCTATACTAGAGCTATGAACATCCTGAAATCCTTCAATAATGCATTGTATGGTGCTAGCTGGTAACTGCAGTTTAGCATACATTTTCAAGTAAAAAAAGAGCCAAATGATGTAAAAATGATTCTGGCTCAACACATTCCTCCTCTCCATGATCATGGAGGTGTATTTTCGTTTCCTTGAAATATGCGTGGCAAAGGATTATCTGACTCTGGAATATTTTCTGCAGTTATCAAATGGGCAGCAAACTTTCTTTCCATCTTTAATGTGAATTCTCAAGTGAGGGCACAAAGCTAAGAAATGATCTGCCATATAAGAACATCCTTTAACTTGGCAAGCAAGGGTATCCTTGGACTGAGTTTGTTTTTTAATCTGTGGCTTACATTTGTATTTGTGGTTTGTGAAGATTTTGAGTGGACCTGACCTTGAATTACTAATTCGAGAGTATGAATTAAAAAAAAAAAATCTCCTAGGGTTCTATAGGAGACCCACTCAGTTGGCGATATGATGGGGGATGAGGACAGAAGCCATCCCCCCTTGTTAGCAAAATGACCAAAATGTATCCCCCTTGCTAATAAGCTGCCATCCCCCTCTCCATCCTCGAGGAGCGCAGACAGTTCTTTGGTCTAGCCTACCTGACTCATTGATCCTTTATCTGACTGAGGTTTGTGCAAGTTTAATCTATGGATCCGACCATGGCTCTGAAATAGTAGCCTAACTGCTGTGTACGTCAATAGCTCCCCGAGGGACTCAGCTGATGCTCAGTACATTTTTCTCTCAGTCTGGTCCCTCAGTCAGTTTTGTCTCATAGTGAATCTATATTGTGTCTCTGAAGAAAATTTTGAAATCAGCCACTCTATGGAGTAACATGGTGTGCTTTATTCTTATATAAAATTAGTTCCCACGTTTTTATAGATTGCAAATCTATAAAATCTAGAAATGTCATGGTCATTGATCAGTATAATGAAATGTATGCACCACTCATACTATGAGCTATTTACTTCATCATGATCAGAGTTTCTTCAAAAACAAAGTGGTTCAGGGAGTCTCGCTACAAAAATACATTTACATTTGTTTTGTGTCTCCCTCGACGGAAACTAAGAAAGCTGATGCTTTATGAGGCAAATATCCCATCCCACACTCACACACACACACACACACACACAGGATGCAATTGTTAGGGCTTAAGTATGAAGATTAAATTTAAGTCTTAAGTGACACTCAAGGTTCATGAGGAATGATAAATAAAATTAAAAAAAGAGCAGCCCGTTGACCTGTTAGTGCTGATCTGGTTGTCCTTTAAATGGGCCCAAGCCACCACTTTTCCTTCCATCTCAATTTGTAGTACTCATTTATTTTGTAGTATAAGTTACAGCCTAAGTGGTAAATGATTTATCTGTATTACAGAGTGGTTTCTCTGACTGAAAATCAATATGAGATGTAGCTCAATGGCCTGTTTTTACACATACAGTGTCCTTGGCTCTCTATAGTGAATTTATAATGACTTTTCAGTAGGCTATTTAGTGGCGTTATTATTGCTAAAATATTTCCGTAGGGACTTTGCTGTAGGGTCTTTTGTTGTCATATTTGTATACTAGATCTATGCTTGTAAACATTTACTACAGGATTATTACAGTTATTTTTCTTTATGGTCACATCTAACCCATGAAATAGCCTCTAAGAGCCTATAGGATTAAAACTAGTCTAAACGCAAAGAAAGACAGCAGAGACTAGGTGCCATTATCCTGAATGCCGTTTGCCTTATCTCTGGATGTCGGAGTGTCTTGACATATATGGATAGCCCCGCCACCCGTCTGCCTGACAATATAGTCCCAAAATAATCTGGTAGAGCACAGCTGAGCCCCTCGCTCGGCCGTGCTGCCCCTCCACCGCCGCACCATACAGCCAAATACTACAGTGAACAATACCACCGTCATGACGAAATTCAGCTATTCCGACTATTTATCCCAGTTTCGCAATGCCGGGAGTAAGAGTAATTCCGATTTAACGAGGCTGCCAGGCGATAGGAGGAGATGTCACAGGCAGGGCGACGTAACGTCAGAGTCCGCGGAGTGAGTCTTTTGTTGCATTTGATACGGCAACTGGGGGTGGATTTTACTATTTTGCTATTGTCCCAGCATGTTGGGGTCCTCTGTGTCAATGAATCAGAAATAATGTTGAGGACAAAAGGCGTTTAAGGTGATTGTAGGCCTGGTCCATTGTCCTAAACATTAGACCAACCAGAACTGCTTATAAATAGCCTGCCAGCATAATTATAGTTAAACATTATCACACTCATCAATAGGATGAATCTCTCTGTGCTGCATTCCTTGATATCATAGCCTTCAAATAGTGCATCAGATGTCCATTGATGGTTGTCCTTGTTTCATGTTGCATATAAATACATGTAAATGAATTAAAGTGAATCTATTCTCTTTAAGGGATGTTGACCCAGTAGTCTCTGCCATTAGGAGAGGGGATGTGAGGGCCATCAGTGATCTGGCAGTGTCTGCTCCACACAGCCTGATGAGGGAGAACAAAGATGGGTGGATACCTTTGCATGATGCTGCCTATTGTGGAGAGACCGAGTGCATGAAGACACTACTGAAGGGTAAACACTGAAAGCATCATTCAGGGTCTCTCAGCTGGAACACAGTGCCTTTGTTGAGTTTGAAACGGATTGACTCTGTGTGATCACATGGCCATGAAAACATAGTATTTACTATATTCGAAGATGCTAGGGGGTTACTATTTAAAGAAGTCTCTTAACTTGTTTGTGTGACCTGTATATTTTGTGCTCCAGCCCATCCAGGTTCAGTAGACAAACGCACCCTGCAGGAACAGACAGCCTTGCTTCTTGCTGTGTCTTGTGAGCACTTGTCTTGTGTGCGGTGCCTTCTGGAGGCGGGTGCTGACCCCGACATCAGCAGCAAGAACAAGGAGACCCCTTTATACAAAGGTGCAGCTATAAAACCACAAGACATATAAAACATGCATAATTTATGATTTCATATGAGCATAATAGAAACTTAAAACTGTGTCTGCTTATTACAATAATGACTTCTTTTACGATGATGTCTGCAGCCTGTGAGCTGGAGAATGTGGACATGGTGAGCCTGATTCTTTCCTATGGTGCCACTGTGAACCAGCGCTGTGGCCAGGGCTGGACAGCGCTACATGAAGCTGTATCCAGGAACAACACAGAAATCTGTGAGATGTTTCTAAGAGCCGGGGCCACACTCAATCCACCCAACACTTACAGTATTACACCACTCACTGTAGCCGCTCAGAGAGGACACTTGAAGGTCCTGTGTTATCTTATTGGGAAAGGTAAGTCATACTGTTTCTAAAAAGATATGTACCCCCTTTTCATGTTGCTAATCACCACTAATAGTAATTGTACCCATATAAAGGAAGACTGCTTTTCTGTAGGTGCTGATGTGAACATGCAGACGTGTGATGGTGCTACAGCGCTGTATGAAGCTAGTAAAAATGGCCACAAGGAAATAGTAGCTATGCTCTTGACTAAAAATGCAGATGCCAACAAACCCACTAACTCTGGACTGCTACCTCTGCATACTGCTGCCCAGAATGGACACCATGAGTGAGTTAAGATACTGTGGCTTAGTAATTAGGTATTCATTTATTGTCATAAAACATTTATTAATTACACCATTTCTAAATAGATGCAATTTTGTAGTTGTAGTGTAAAATGGTTGAATGACAAGTCTATTTGTATTTGTCTTTTGTGTATTTTGTTTATTCATATCCTTACGTCTTGTGCAGGATTGTATCCCTGCTTGTTCCGGTGACGAGTCGAGCCAGGCTTCGCCACAGTTGGATCAGCCCCCTCCACCTGGCAGCAGAGCACAACAGACACACAGTGGCAGCTGTGCTGCTCAAGACAGGTGCAGATGTCAATGCCACACTGTCTCACAGTCACTCTATCCAGTATGCTGATCGACGCACAACAGCCCTCTTCTTTGCTGTCGCCAAAGGCAGCACCGAGACAGCAGAAGTCTTACTGAGAGCTGGTGCTAGTTTGAGCCTGGACCCGGTCGAACCATTACTGATGGCTGTGAAGCAGGGCTGTGTCAGCACTGTCTCTTTACTGCTGGAGAATGGGGCTGACATCAACGCCAGTATCCCATCCTATCCCACTACGTTCCCTGGTGTTATTGCACTTTGCATCTATAATATACCTCTGCTCAAGTGCCTTTTGGACAATGGGTGCAATCCCCTAACCTGCTTCACCTGTACATATGGCAGCGCCCTCCACCCAGCCTCCGCAGGATCCCACATAAACACTGCCGATGGTGATAGATATATTGCACATGACGGCATACCTCCTTTAACCTGCACAGGGCAATCAGCAAGGGTGACTCAGGTGTGATCACATTTCATCTTAACTCATCTAATTCTGTTCTTTATGATGTAGCTTTCACTGAGCCCCATTTTATTCTTTTGATCCCCAGTTTTGCGAGTGGCTTTCAACATCGGCTGTGTGTAACTGGGCAGGACCTATCATAGACTTGCTGCTAGAGCATGTTGGTCATGTTCAGCTGTGCTCCAGGCTCGCCGAGCTGCTCGACAGCCGGGAGGAATGGCTCGCTGTAAAGAGGAAGTCGTGTGAGTAAAAGGCAAAACCTCATCTCTTACTAAGCTCACATCTTTCTGTCTCTCTTCCCCTCCCTCCCACATACATACAAAGAAAACAAGTAACAACCCCCCCTTGTCTCTCTAGTGTCACCCCGTCCATTGCTGCACCTATGCAGACTGAGGATCCGTACCCAGCTGGGCAGAAACAGACTGAAATCTCTCACAAGCTTACCTCTACCAGACAGGCTGATCAGATACCTGAGTCTGACCACCTGAGCCCAAGAGCCTGCAAACCACAAGGAATGCAGGCGGTTCAGAGACATGAATTAATCTGTTCTATCTCCTTGGATGCTGAAGCTGTAAATCTTGTCTGAAAGTAAATTCTCTATGACTGTTGTAAGATATATTATTATAATTGTAATGTAAATTGTGTGGGTTGTGAGAACAAGGTTCTTATATATGTCCATTAGTCTGCTGTTTAAATGGTTTCCTAGTTGAAAACAAGCAAGGCTCAGGCCAAAAAGACTTGTTCCGGGAAGCTGAATCACTTTATTTATTTAAAAATAAATGTCATTGTTGCAAATGTGCTTATCAGACATTATTTTTACAAAGTAAAGCAATCTATGCCCTGCATTCTATATTCTCATAATTGAAAGAGGAAACTAAAGCAGGATTTAATTCATTTGGGTCCTCAGAGAGAACTGGCATTCTCCCTGGAAACCGTCACTGTAACTAACTTACTGTCATTTCTTAGAAACTGGATGGCATCAAACTGACATGAATATGAAGCTGAAGTGCATTTTCGTCTTTCAGATTTAAACATAAAAGTTTCCCTGCTTTCCAATAAGTGCTTGAGAAAGTGTCCCATCTTAAACTGCAGAAAAAGAGTTGGCTGGGTAAAAACAAACCGAGAATAATTAGATTCAGTATTTACACATTTTTGTAAGACTGTGTTTCGGTTGTGCGTCTATTAGTAGTTAAATGAAGCCAAACACACTGAAAATAGATGAGGAAACTGTGGGTTTAGTTGGAATGGGCTTGACCACAACGTGCGTGTGGATTTTCGGTCCATAAGGATGGTCAGGTATCTCTGTTTCAGCCCCTGCTGCTTTCCCCCACAGTCCCAGAGGCGAGTGGGGGACCACAATGTGACTGTGGAGGACCTGGTGTCCGTGGTACTGAAAAGGGCAGCAGCCGCACACACTCACACAGTGGTGAGAGGTCAGGTCCAATTTCAGCGTGTCTTTGTCCGCAGAGCTGCGTCGACTGGAAGCAGCCAATGTGGCCTTTGCGTCATCATCATCACCATCATAACCCCTTTTCTTCTTCTCGTTTTCGCCGGCCTCGGTTACGCCCGGGCTCTTTTTCAATCCTACATGTGAGTGCTCCCTCCTAGTTTGGGTTAACTTGGGTTCCTCCCAAAATGAGGCTGGTAATTGGCGTTTCCTCATGGGCACCTGCTCCGCAACAGCGCTCCCTACATTCTCTGCATCTTGCGCATCCGAACCGGCCTTTTCACTTATCTTCACGCTTTGATGAATAGTCCCCACTGGTTTAGCGCACCCAAACTCGGGAGACCTGTGCGTGTGGCATCTGGGGACTCTGGAGTATTTCTGGGAGAAACGCTTCAGTTGTTTCTGCAGGTATTTCCTGTGATCCACTGAGCGTCTGCACGGAGCCGACTTATCCAGAGCCGCCTTGATGTCGCTGGACGCCAAATTTACAAAATTCAGCAACGTTTTGACCTCGCTGTCTGCATTTGCCATTTTGTGCAAAAAATGACCAAATTAACCCATGCTTAGTAGTTGCTGTCCATCACGAAGACCTTGAGGGAAAACAGAAGATTATTTTAAGTTGAGCGCAGAATTGCGCGCGGTATTCAACAAAACTCACATCAATGCGGGACCTCTGGAGTTAACCCAAATCTGCAGTGATGAACCTCATCATTTTTCAAGAAATAGACCCACTCACCACTGTTTGATGAATCCAGGCTCTGTCCAAGCCACAGTCTGTGCACAGATTTCCCTGCAGGCTGCAGTTAGAGCACTTCAACAAGTTGAATGAATATAAACTCCTTGTAGTTATGGTGCTTTCCTTGAACCAATCAGCGACCCCAGGCCCCTCACAATGCACCCCAATCAGCCTCCGAGCACCCTGGTATCGAATTCTTCACCATTGCAAATTGTTGTCATGGAGATCCGCCTAGAAAAGCCGCTGAGGGGATGCAATATTTCTCTTACATGCTGATTTTTGTACCGCGCTTTGGCTAAACAACGCTTAAATTTGAATGAATGAAAATGAGTGTGTATTGTGATGAAATACGCATGCATCATAACTATATGCAGGAGCTAATAAAGATGAGTTTTAACTGCTCTAGATACCCTCCCCAAGAGTGATGTCAGATGTAGGATTTGGTGAGGAGGGGGGATCTAAAGAGTGCATAACCATGGAAAGGGGCTTGAACGCTCAAGAATCTTGTCTTTCTGTTTGCCCCCTCAATCGAGCGACACAAAGGCTGAATTACTCATTCAAACCTCGCGGGACAAAGGGAAAGGAGCTGGATAGCACTCCTGCATTTGTAGTCAAACATTTAGAGACTTAAATCGAGTCGTCATGAAGGAGAAAGAGTCGGACAAAGCCCATAGAATTGCCATCAGCAAACATTTTCCTGTGTCATATTATGGGGTCTCCATGGCTCCCTCTGGCCCGCGGACAATAGCACAAGTTTGCACACTCGAATACTGTCACCCTGCCAACGGCAACAAGGGCCCAAAACAGGACAATCCCTAGAGAAAGCATGGGCTCCGCGGGGAAGGTTGCAATAGAGGAGGAAAGGGGGACTTGTGAAATGCTAATTGAGCTCCATCCCCTTATTGAAGTGAAAAAAAAGAGTACCTATCGTTCCATTGAGCCTCGTCCTCCTGGCAGCAGCAGTGGAATGAGATGTGAGGAAGCTGTTTGTCTGGTAAGTAACCTACACCTCATGCCTATGCTCTACTGCCCTTAAATCGTGCACTCTGACTAGTCATGCACCCTTAAAAACAGTCAGGACTTCTGATGTTGAATGTATGAAGCAGGCACTGTGTCTTGGGCTGTTTAATGAATGTGAAGTGCAGGCCTAACACGTCATTGTGGGCTGCATGATTGATTATTGTCTGTCTCCCTCCATTTAGAGCCGCGTGAGACCCATGCAGGTCTATGTGCTATGACCAGACCATTTTTTTTTTTGGAGGCGGGGTGTGCATCCCTCATGCTCTGGAGAGGCAATGGGACCCTATTGTCCTCCTCTCTTCTTCCCTTCACCTCTCCGTTCGGCTCAAAAGGCCAATTAACAATGGGGCTCCCCTCCCCTGGCCTGTCACCCCACTCCTGTGCTTTTGAAGTGAAGGAGAATGAGAAAGAGAGAGGAAGCATAGTGGCATCAATAAACCCCCCCCCACCCCCATGTGTCCCTGTTCTTGTGCCAGCTTGGAAGGCAGGTGGACAAGAAGTTTGTGGGCTATTTTTCAGATTTTGGGGGGTGAATTGATCCACGGAACTTCTGAACAAATTTCAAGCAAATCACAAATCTTGCTTATTTCTATATTCATTTATTCACTTGGCCAGCATCATCAACCTATCACAGGGCTCATACAGTTAGACAGACACCCTCAATCACACCTATAGACACTTTAGAGTCTGCAGTCCACTTGACTTGCATGGGATGTGGGAGGAAACCTGCACAAGCATGCAAAGCATGCCTCGCTGTGTTTGGCTACTGTGACAAATGTGCTTGATGGAGCTCTAACTCTTGAAAATTGTTCATTATCTTATATTCATCCAGACACACTACATGGCACAGGCACTCCATGATGACTATAAACTTATTTTTCTGTCACCATTGCAGTTTCCACCATATGTCTTTGCTCAAAAATAGCTGTGTTTTCTGTTGACAGCTCAGGACATCGTCTTGCCCTTTGGCTCACACTGAGTTTTCTGCAGCTGTGCCTCAGCAAGGTTCGAGGTCGACTTTCCAAATCTTTTTTTTTTCCACAGACAGAAACACAACTAATTAAGAGAATAACAAAACTTCAAGATGCTGTTATTTCCCTCAAAGGTCTAAAAGCATTCCTGGCTTGTTACTTTTTAAACAGTGCTCTTTTCAGTGATGTTTTGCTTCTTTTATTATTGGGGCAGCCTTTTGCTCAAAAGTTAAACTATAAAGTTTTATTACACAGAAAGGTTTTGCAGTTCAGCAGTTACTAAGCTACAAAAAGGCCAGCTTACTTTTTCCACTCACTTCAATAATTTTGTACTGTTTGTAATAATTATGCAGTTGTAAAAGCCCCTCCATTTCATGTGTGGCTATTGTTTGCCACTAGATGGCACTCTATCTCTACTTTAATTCAGCCAAGCAGGACTGAGACAATAAAGGAGAAATACACAGATAGTTAAGCTGGATGCTACTGAGTACATTTTCACTGAGGATTAACCTGCCTTGATTGACTGAGGTTTTAAAATCACTTTTACTGAAATACAATAATAGTGTCAGCCTGGACTAGATTTGTGAACAGGAGTAAAGTATGTGCAATAATATTACCGCAAAAACACAGCAACAATAGCTTCTCTGATTTGAGTTTGGAAAGGGCTGTGATGTACGGTGTGGCACATTTTGTTTGGTTGTTGCAGTGGGGCGAGCCAGCAGGAAGGAACCCAGGGGATGTAGTGCTTTTCTCTTGTCAGATAATCGATACTGGGATAGACTGGACAGGATGGAGGAGCTGAGCCGCACTGGGCTGCCTATATGCCAAACCCAGATTTGTACTTATCAGACTCTGAAAAGGTCTGTGCTGTATGTGACAATAATTAACAGCAACCCAACAGCAGAAGTAGAACGCTTTGCAGTAAGTCACCCACAACTCCAGCCGATTACTGTTCAGCCCATCAGCTCTGGGAAGAGGCTCTTGATGAGCAAGAGACAAAATAAATGTGTAGCTGCAACACAAAGGCCTTAAGGCTAGATGCTGAATTCATTGATCTTGATCCAAAACTATTCTAATAGTTGGCTCAGATGCTTGTTGTGTTTTAGAAAAAAGAGAGCTGGCAGGTTGTATGATTTTTTTTTCTTTTTTTTTTGTTATGACACAATAGGCTGCCAATTCTGTTACTATTACTATTGAAACCACAAGTAGAACTTTCAATTTGCAGCTAAGAACCTTGTTTATTTAAAAAAAAAATGCACAAATGATCACAATACTGTATGTTGATTACTGTATGATGATTCAGACCTTGGACAGCAGGTTGGTGTAATTATGCAGAGAGACCGTCCTACAAAGCAGATGTCCCAGGTTCAGCCTCCCCATATTGGCTGTTAGGGATCTTCATTCACCCTGCAAGACACCTGACAGCTCCAAGAGATGCTGTTCTGTAGCACACTTCACTGTGGAGGCTGCAAGCAAAAATATCCTCATGCTGGTCAATTAAGAATCACATTTTTATTGCTATTATCAATTTGCAAAATAATTATTCCCATACCTATCACAAAGAAATGTGACCATTTTTAAAAACATGCCATTACACCCACGTTATTTGTGAGATATGGCTGTACAGACCCCCAAATTATTCCTTATTATAGTAATGCAATGGCTTTGTGTATCATCTCTGGTTCCTCACTTATTCTCTGTCTTTATTAATGCCATCAAAGCAAAGCAAGTTTCAGAGTATAGCAGGGAGGTGGCTTCATCTCCTGCCATTTGAACCGAGATGAGCACTAAGGTTTTACTCCCACGTGAACTCACACCAGGGAGTTTCCACTACGCTGTCAGTTGAATGTTTTTCAGTAAATACAACTGTCACATTGGTGCAATAGTGTTGTGTACATGGCTATAGGCTGTGGGGTAATTTCATAACCGTCTCCACTAGTGAAGACCACCAACATTATTATGCAACCCTCCTCTTACAAACTACCCATTGCAGTCTGGTTCTTTGCACTTCATACACCCTGGCCTACCTAGAATATCAGCTCTCACAGACTTCGCTGCACTATATTAGGAAAAAAAATAGTGATAAAAAGATTAATAAAACATGCAAGCTTAGTTTAAAAAATAAATGGGCTGTGGGGTATCTTTATAATTATAACATGTATAATATATATCGGGTTTGGTCTTGTATTTCAATATCACTTTAGGACATTGGATCACAGACATTTCAAGGCTACAATATAATATGAGCTGCTATGTTTTCAGTCGGGAGGCGTCTTTCTTATAGGCCCCAGGTCTCTCTCTCTCTCTCTCTCTCTCTCTCTCTCTCTCTCTCTCTCTCTCTCTGTAAA
>OMLF01056392.1:15655-36500 GCA_900302615.1 Holocentrus rufus | reverse complement strand
TGGTGCCCTTGTTGAGGCCCTGGTGGATGGAGATGGAGATTATAGTGCTTGGAACAGTGAGCTGTGCCTCGGTCGTCTTCCTCCTCTCAGCCATCATCATCTGCTACAAGGCCATCAAGAGGTTGGATGTCACTGTTGAAATTCTGTTGCCTCTTCTCTCCTTTCTGTTGACTTTCTAACACAGTTACATTGTACTCTCATGCATCTACCAACAGTACCCTTCTCTGACAGTCTTTGAGCTGAAAACGGCGTATTAACATTGTAAGTAACTGTGCATGACAAACTAATACAGGCAGATTACTCATCATTTGACCCTTGAGAGACTGTGCTATTTCTCTTGCCTGTGCGTACACGTGAAGGCTACAATGACCCTGTCATAACCCTGCTGGGTCACACTAAGGTCAGAGGTTAGGTAATGGAATGGGCTGTAAATGTCACCGAAGAAGAGCAACTGCACTGACTCATGCAGAAACATGCCATACTCTAATTTATGGAGCTGCATGATGAACCCATTTAACAATATTGTGCCGATTTTTAAAGCGCACAATTGTCCAAAGCCTCTTAGAATGGCAGCTGGATGAACGCGAGAGCGAAGGCAAAAGGCTAGCAGAGGAATCCCAAAGCTCTGCTGTTGCAACTGCTTCCCCCATTTGGATTGGCTTATTAGAGAAAAGGCTGTGTGAGGTTTTAGCCTGCAGCACAAGCAAGACCCAATTCCCTGCGTGACATTCAGGCAGCACGGTGTCACACATGCACTCTGACATACACGTTCATGTTTGCAGACATTTAACAAACACACACACACTCACATAATCCACACTGTGCAGAGCATTGCACGTGCACACAGAGGCACGCAGAGTGTACTTGTGTGCGCCCGCCCACATAACCGTACATGCACACAAACACGTACACACACATATATATATATATTTATATATATACAAACATACATCATCTTGGCATATTTACACACTGCAGAAAATGTAGAATAAACAGTGTCACAAACCCATATGAGAATACCCATAGATATGCGTACATAACTCTTAAAATATTTCCTTTGTATATTTTATGTATGTTTACATTATATGTTATTTTATATTTTATAATATTTATGAAACAATGTAAACAGTGCGTGCCCGATATGGCTTCCCTCAGTAGAATTCTATTTCTCCTTTCTTCAAACAACAAATAGGCAAAGTCAGGCAGCGGAAGTAATGGGTGGTTGGCTCAGGAATTCATTATGGCAATTCTCCAGCCCCCTGTGTAGCCAAGGGGCACCTTTTTTAATGCAGCAGTGGTAGGAAAGTGTTGTTGCAATACGGGCTCTAGCCCCAAACCCAAGTCATTATTTATGAATTAATTTGCGCAGTCATTCAGTCGCAGGCCACATCTTTTATACATGCAAGCGGGTCGTGTCCTGAAGCTCTGTGGGCTCTAGACTGCAGACTTTGTGCCACGCCAAGCTGCCCTCCACTCTGACTGAGAAAGGGAAAAATACACAGGTCCAGCCAGTCTGGCCTCATTAGACATTCATTAGTCTCCAGCCAATAGGAAAGCAGCCCAAGAAGGAAATGTGGAGAAATCAAATGTATTCTTTCAAATTTGTCATGGATGCTCCACTCATCCATCTTTTCCGAGACAAAGGAGAACAACACGGAGAAAAGGACAGATAAAAATGTGTCTACCAAAGCAGGGAAAGGCAGAAATTGGGTGTCTTAGCCAATAACAATGCGAGAGAGGGTTTGTCAGAGAGAAAAACAGAGTCAGTTATATATAGCCCTTCCAGCCCCTCAGTGTTCAGGGCTTTCCCAATGAAAATCAGCTGGCCAAGGGCCAAGGCCTGAGCACCACAGACAGCAGAGCAGCTAGCTCTGCAGGTCCCAGCCCTCCTGGCCTTTTGTTATTTTTTATAATCTTTGTCTGCCAGTCATCTGTCAGAGGCAAAGGAGTTAGGGAAAAAAAACTGCTCCACACAATTCTATTCAGTGGAGTCCGCAACACCAGGGAAGCTGGTGTGAGCAAGCATGGAGAAGAGGATTCAGACACATGCTGTGTTTCAGTGTTGCTGTGCCATTCAAATCAAAAGGCATGATGCTGCAGTCCAGGCTGTCAGCCATCCAGGACGCCAAAACAAACAAAACTCAGCACTACTGACTAATGTAGCTAGATGCTTTTCCCAATCGCTTAGCACTCTGGGATTCTTGTCCAAAGACGGATGACACATTACAAATGGCTCTGTCCAAGGGCAATGTATCAAATATATTCAGCAACACATGCAATGAAAGTAAAATGCTTTTGTAAAGCAAAACGGTTTAAAATCCAATATTTGCTTATACATTATTCATCTACTCTGTTTTTATCTTCCCAATTACCATAGCAGCACTGTCAAAACAGGTGACCAGCAACACAGGATTTTTATAGTCTGTTTTTTAATGTTTTTTCTTTGAACCATAGCATGTTACTCTAATTTCCAGATGGCTGGAGTAATTGTAAACAGCTCAACACATGTCCCAATTTCATCATGATGCATTCCCCAAACTTCAAACAGGAATGTGTGCTGTGATTGCACAGCTTTGATATGAAATATTCATCTAACCTGTGAAGTGCTGTGTAGCCACCTGCCAGGTGTCAACAGCATGGCATCTATTATTGAAGGCCCGGGTAGAGGTCGGTCTGAGGCCCAAATGCTCTGCCCTGTGCGGTGGCCCGAAGCGACATGGTCAGTCCAACCAGAAATGAGATCTTATTAGCAGTGACCAGGACCGGAGCGCCTTCCAGAAGTCCACAGAAGACCCCCTGCCCAACAGCAGCCATTTAAAACACAACACATCAAACACGTGGCTTGTCCAAAATAATAAAAAATTTAAATCATTAGTGAGCCACGGGGAAGTTTCACAGCACTGAGTGCATATGAACCCCATTGACTGCCACCTCTTTTCACCGCGCAGGAGAATTTCCGGGCTTGCTGTAAACAATGCTGCCTGTCCCTTAGAGAAAACTTTGGTATATCCCAGCTCCCCTAGCTGCAGCTACATCGGCCAGTCATCTTCCCTGCGGCGGGATGTGTTTCCACCCCCGGCAGGACGGTTTCCGTTCCCAGGCTTCCCCAAGTCCCACAGGGACAGCGCAGCAGCATCTGGCCTGTACAATTCATCCCCAACAGGTGAAGGGCTCCCGGGGGAAGTCTTAGTCATTCCCTCACGTTTTGTTTACAACTTTGCTCTCTTTTCCCATTAATTCAAATCTCCCCCCGCCTTTCAAAAAAAGAAACAGTGCGGCTCCGGCTCTTTTGAGTGGTTTTGATTTTGGGGGACAGTTATTGATGTTCATTTTGCAGGATTTTACTTGTCGTCCGCAGTCATCAATAAGAGCTGAATCAGACCCCAAAACACATCGATGTCACCAATATTATGAGGAAAAGTAACAAAAAATGAATGCAGACTTTGCAGATGTTTCACATAGTTGAAACCTGAGACTGTACTTCAGGTTTTAACTACCTCAGCACTCACACAATACAGTATACAAGCTTGTTAGTTTACAAAGAATCTCGATCATCACTTGGTCAGTGTTTCTGAGACACTGGGGGTGTGACCCATATTTATCAGCAATCAAGGATCTACCTGTGATTAACAATCACTGTTGGGTGGAATAATGGAAAAACACAGGAAAAAATAATAATACACATATTTACATATTATAGTGTGAAACTTCCATATTAATGATAAATGATGTAAAACATTTCAACATTCTGCTATTCAGACAGCAGGATGAATGACTAATTAATCCGTCAAAATCACAATCATAAAATGCCACCAATATGTTCATACATATGCAGGCTCACCAAAATGACAATTAATCTTTGACCATCTGTTTCATATAAAAACAAATCCTTTTTATGAAAATGGAGGTTTTTGACAGTTTGTTTTGTGCTTCGGCACCAGTTCAAGTTTAAACTTTTTGAGCCGCGTAAGCCAGTTCTCCTTTAAACACTTGGAGTGTCGCGGATGGGGATAAAGCCAACCTGTGAGGATTTCCTCCTTACATGGGAAGGGAAGAGGCTTGTGCTGGGCCGGACTGGGAATGACTGTCCGTCAAGTCGGACTGGTCAGCCAGGGCTTTCAGAGGAGAGGGAAGGAGACACGGAGCTAAGATGTAGCTTAAGGGTCCTCTGTGCCAGCGAAGGCACTGTACAGTGTTGAGTGGGACAATGACTGTACTAACTGTATTCAGATCTGTCTCTGAGTTACATAAGCCTGAGCTGAGGAGAGCAGCTGAGGGGGTCGGTGCAGAAGCCACAGTACACTGGACAAATATAATAACCACAAAAGCACTGAGGGGTGCATGAAAGGGGCTGCATTGAATGATACTACTCTTCACAGACCAATAACAGCAAGAGGATCATGTGTTGCGGCTTTTTTTTGCACCAGAAAATACTCATGGAAGGGGAAGAGTATTACAAGGCAACTGATGTTGAGAGGGATTTTCACATGAGGCAATGTATTGATGTAATTCCCGAGCTGTTTTGACATCTACACACACAGTCATCGCTTACAGGGAAGATTTCATTTACCAAGCAGTGTATCTAATGGCCTTATTCCCGGTGTTGCAGTGTATCTTCCCCTCATGTCTCCCTGCACAGATCTAAGAGCAAAGTGACCTTTTAACATTGAGCTTATTAGAAAAGATAGCTGAGATAGCGGCGTATCCACTCAGGCCAGCCAGAGAAATCAAATCAGCCTAAAGGTTAACAGTCTAGAAACTCCGTTTAATGGCATGGCCTTTAGCTGAGGGTAAACACAACACCAAATCTCTCGTGTCACGGAATTTATCCCCGCTTTATGAAAATGTTTCTTCACAGGAAACCACTGCGGAAAGAGGAGAACGGGACGAGTCGCGGGGAATACGCCATGAGCATCCGCAACAAGAAGGCCATGGGTACGAACAACACTGTGGTATAGACTGTCCTGCGGACAGACCCAGGAAGTGACATCACCACTAGCGTCTCTCACTTTACCCCGAAACACGACGATCCCCTCTCACCCAGAATGCGGCGGGGGTTTTATCCGAACACCTTTCCTCCTTCTCTCGGCATGTTGCCCGGACTGAAGACACCGTTCAGCTGGAGAAGGGGCTTTTAAAGTCGGACGGAAAAAAAAAAAAGAAAAAAGAAAAAATCAAGTGAGAAAGGATGGAGAGAAAGATCTACAAACCCCCATGGTGTCAAAAGTGGCACAGCAGGCTGAACATTATGCTCTTAGTAACAGCAAGTGTTGCTGACAGGCTGGTTGGCTGCTGGCTGGAGAGGGACTGTCTGCCAGTCTGCTGCAGATCCAGACCTCACACACTCTTGACATCTGCAATGGAACAACAGACAATACAGCAGCCCTGCAGTCCCATGGGCGATTAAACAGGACAGCCCATCACACACAAAAATAAATAACATGCATGCAGTTTTTACGGAGAATGCAACATTTTTTTATATTCCTCACACTGTCCATCTTTTGTTTTCCATTTTTGAGGCAGATGCTTTGTGAGAGGCATGATTTTACTGTTGGTCCTGGCTAAGAGATGTGGATTCATCTGACTATGCAATTTAAAGAAATCCATGTTAAAAGAGAAAAAAATAAAAGAAATGGGGATCAACGTCACTATAGGACGTTATGGTTGCTTACCATCCCAGCATAGCCACTGAGGACTTAGGCTCAATGTAATATATATTCATTCATCCATCTATTTATTTGCTATATTTATTTACTTATCTATCTTTGACTTTATTTTTCTACTTAAAAGATACTGTCCTGTTAGTCAATTCACATCTTGGCTGATGAATTCGTTTTATTTCTTGATGGGTCTGTTTTTTTTAAGTGAATTATTCATAAACCATATAATTCATTTGTGATGCTCCAATGCTTTAAGCCCACTGTCAGTTTGTTGAGACACTGATGCAGAAAACACGCTTGCTCGGCAAAGAGTTTTGGTATCAGTTGTTTTGTCTCTGGCTGTTTGATATGCCTTTCTCTGCTTCCCTGAGACTTCAGCAAAAAAAAAAAGAAAAAAAAAAAGAAAAAAGGAAAAAAAAAATAAGAAAAAAAAAAGTCAGGGATCTCTGTGATGTGCTATGTGAATGTGTGTTTTCCAAATATTATGTCTGTACTGCATTATAATCCCATCCCCTTTTATGATTTATCAATTTATAATCTAGGTGCAAGCCCTCTACAAGATAAACATGTTATCACTATTTGTTTTGTTAAATCTCATTGGTTAAGAGGCTTGGGGTTAGCTAGATGCCTTAAGCTGTGTATTGTTTGGATTCGACAATCTTCGTTTTTCCATCTGTCAAGAAGGGCTTAGCCCATCACTATAGAAACAGGGGATATGAGCCCAGAGCTGACCTTGTGACTGGTGAGAGACAGGAGCTTTAGCCAATAGCCAGAGATCAGGTTGCACAGAGGATGGCCTCAACAGGGACGCGTGTGACTCAGTGCTGTCACAGGCATCCTCCACATCCCCCTCGAAAAAAACTCAACTGAGCTGAATTGGAGCATCACTCAATGCTGCACTGCTTTTGACATTAAATCTGCGTATGTGTGTGGTTGTGTGTGTGTGTGCGTGTGTATGCGTGTTGCTTGTGTGCCTGTGAGTGTGCATGCAGATGAGTGTTCCCTGTGCGAGTGGGCTGTACTCTGTGGTTGTCAGTGAAGTATAGATAAACTGTTGAATTTTTTTGGAAACACACACTTGCATCGAAACATGCACAGGTATTAGCAAGCAGTATACCCTACAATGTACCCATATGAGAGAAATGATGGATGCATGAATGTAAATATTGATATTTAAATATCTGCCTTCTGGACTGTTAATTACATGTACAGTGTAACAGAGCATCTGTTTATACATAGTAAAAATTAAACAATGTGCTACCAATTAGAATTATGTCAATGTTGTCATGTTGATGGAGCAAGCCATTAATGTATATATGGCAATCAATAGTAAATACACAATTTATGCATTATACCAAACAGATAGAAAGATGTGCATAAGTTGATTTCATTGCTGAGTTTTTCAGTTGTAAATAAAACTGTACATAACGACAGAACTACGGTCTATTGTGTTTGAAAGACAAATGCGGAGAAAAAGCTGCTGTTGTGCGATGGCAGACAAACCTGTCCATTTGTGGAAGAAGGTGATAAAAGTGAGGCTGTTATATTTAGCCTGTGCCCATCCTGTCTGCACTGTGACGCGTGGTGCCGTGCGTGTCTTGGGCAGAGCTGTGCCGGCCGTGTCTCCTGGGCCCCCCACAGCGGAGGACATGTTCTCAGTCTGTCTCACACAGTGCATCTTTAATGAACTGCTATTATCAAGCGCATTCCCCTCCGTGGGGCTTAATGACGCAAACAAGACAACTTATGGGTCACATATTGTGCTTGCTCGGGGTTCAATCGATAAAAAATGTCACAAACATCACGGCTCTGTGTGAGTGATTATGTTCTGCAGCGAAACCCAGATGAGTTGTATAACTGGCTTGGCAAAATCTGGATTTAAAAGAAAACTACACGAAGCTGGCTTAAATCGGAGAAACACCTCCGTGATAGAGGGTCCGCTCTCAAAATAAAGCATTGGAAATAAATCTGCCCCACTTCTCCATGAATTTGCACATTATACATTTAGGCAAAATGTGAAACAAGGAAGGGGGGAGAGATGTGTGTTGTAGAGGAGAAGCAGAAGAGCACCAGAGAGGAATGTGAATGAATTATAATGTGAATGAGTGACTATAGAGTACTTTGCCTTCCCTGCTTTAGATGTGCCAGTTGACGGTAATGCCAATGGACACTCTGAGCAATTTAAACATTCATGCATTGTCCAGCCAGGGCGCTGTGGATTGCACTGTAATAAAAGCAATGTGACAGCGCTAGGCGACAGGCACTGGGATCTTCACTATCTCAACAAGCTTTCTGAGGCTCTCAGAAGGTATTTCAGCCGAGTAAAATGGAAGATGGATACACAGATTCCTGAAATTTGGTCCTTGAAATCCTTTAAATTCAGTTGTAGCTGCACAAAATATGTATTTTTTTTTTTTACCCGCTGCAGCCTGCGTGAGACTACCACTTTCAATTTCCTCTTTAATCAAGGATTGCCACCTATGTACATACCTGGTGATAAATTGTGTGTGAGCGTATATAAGTATGTGTGTGTGTGTGTGTGTGAGTGCGTGCTCTCACAGTCCTTTCAAAGCTGACCTTCACAATCTTTGAGGACCCACTCACACCCTCTCTGCCTGAGAGGCCTTTGGTCAGTGTTAATTACCCTCAGTATCTCCAGCTGCCTGCTCATCAGGTCAGCGCTCCCATATGGTCCTCCAGGAGGCAGCAGGCAGGCAGGCAGGGGCGGGGAAAGTGCTGGATACCTGTGGGACACTGATTACATAAGCTGCCACTAATGAGAGAGGTTCTTTAGAAAGGGCTGCGAGTTCAAACGATCACAACGGTGGCGGTGGCTGACAGATGCAACCCCAGTGCTGGGGGACTTGATTACACACACACACACACACACACAGGCACACAAACACACTTGCACCTACCATCACTTTACTACACACTAACACACACGTAGGCACACAGCAGAAGTGGAGCTCTTTGATGAGCCACGGCTAGAGGTTGATGAGAAGGGGCACTGTAGCCTGATTCAGCTAGCTTGGGGTCACCAGGGATGCTGCGTGTGCATGTGTGTGTGTGTGTGTGTGTGTGTGTGTGTGTGCAGGCCTGTGTGTTCACTAGTCACACTGTGTGATAACATTAGACAGCATCTTAAGCCAGTGACTCATTTTGCACATGCCTCCTAACAAGGCTCCTATTATATGTGTACACAGAGATCTCCCTTATTTTTTGCCCATAAACTAATTTCTTCACACAGAATACATTTATGTATCTGATCTAATTCGTCTTAAAGCTTGATAATGAAATCCCTGCAGCACTAAAAATCAAAACAAAGATTAATGTGCTATTCAGCTTTGCAGCCCTGCTGTCATGTCATCTGTTATTCCCAGACAAGAGCTGCGTTGTAATGTGGTTAGACCTCACAACAATGCTTAATCACAACAAACCACATTAGGCCAAAGGTAATTGTGTTTGCTTGGTATATGCGAGGGCCAATCTTTCACTGCTGCCAAAGAAGGGGGGCTCTCCTCTTGAGGAGGAGGGGAAGGGGCATAGCCGAAATAGTCTTGTTTACCTCCGATGTCTGGCTCCGCCTTATTGAGTTATGAAGCTGCCGCTGCAACTCAGATTGGTCTCTGATTGATCTGAGCTCTAATGGCAAGAGGCAACATGACTGATGGAGTCTGACAAGAATCTCAGACGGGAGCTGGGTAATACCTGTCTTGTCATTTTTCTGGACACCTGAGGTTTAGTTTCCACTCTAAAAACAACCAGCCAAGCTAGTTTCACTGGTCTTCCATCTGTATAATGGTACACTGGCCTTTTTCCAAATCTGTCAGCACACATTGAGTACAGTGAATCTCAAAGTTGAATTCTGAATAAGTCAGCACTTTGTACGATGAAATGACAGGGTGTGCAAACATTTACAAAACTCATACTTTTATTATTTAGCTTGCATCCAAGCAACTTAAAAAGTGAAAGAATATGAATGTCACAGAGTGAGCATATCTAAGATTAAACAAGCATTTGATTTCAGACCCTCACTTTTACTAACATGGGTCTAAAGAAGTTCTCTCAATCATTTACTGACTTCTCAAATCTGTTGAATACAACAATTAGGCACCTGATACAATTATCCCCAACAAGCCTATCAAACATTTTATTACCACTTCCAAAGTTAGCACTTGAAGACAGCGTTGATTTACTGTACATATACTATTATGATACTAAAGGTGCTGAAGATGCTTCAGTCCAAATGAATCCCAGACAGCAAGTGTCAGTTCATGTAAGAGTCCTTTTTGGTTAAAGACCAGATCAACCAGATCAGATGCATGCTGGTCCTGAGGAGGACCTGTCCCTGGATGACCCCTGAGATGACCACAGAAGAAGTCACATGGGGTAAAACTGTGAGGCAGCCTCAGATGACTGGATCTCCACCTGAGCCATCTTAAACTGGGTGCACTGCAGCCATTTGCGCAGGGCGAACGGCAGGGCTCCTGGGGCCTGGCCCTGCAGACACTGGTGGTTCACCCTGTTCTGGATGGCCTGGAGACGCAGCTGGAGCCCCGCAGACAGATGCTGGGACCACCGCAGGGAAATGAGGACGATTTGAGAAAAGAAGAGGAATGATGCAGAACAGGGTTTTAGTTTGGAATCACTGGAAAAGATGACATTTACCTGCACAATCTGTGTCTATAATAGCATTCCTTACCTTGAGGTTGGACTGAATCATGGGTAGCCACATAGGAATTAGCTAATGAGAAAAGTGAAAATAAGAATGTGTACTTGTTATAAGGTGATTAAAGGGAACATGCATAAGAAGAAATATTGGGGTTATCACTCACCTTGACAAAGATGGTCGAGTTGCACTCCTGTAGGGCCTCCATCAGACTAATGACGTGAAGACACACCATCTCTACCATCTGGGAGAAAATACGGCAGTCAAAATTTGTCCAACACACACATTTTTTCCTCATCATCTGAGCTGCCGAAAACAGCAGGGAAATCTACTGCAAATGTGGACATAGGACTCCTATTTGCAAGCAGCCCAGATTTTCAACCCCCCTTGTTTTAGCCTGGCTAACTTAGGTTCCCTGGTGGAAAGTAGGCAGGTAGGACACTCACCACTTTGTTGTGGGCCATGAGCTGCAGGATGCTCGGTGTAACACGGCTCCAGAACTCCAGGCCAGTGAGGATGGCGCTGGAGGAAAACTCTGTCTGGTTCTGGTTCTGCAGAGCCGGGGCAGCTGCTGCCTGCTCACAATAGATGGTCCACAGCTGGGAAAACATGAAGGCATGGAACAGGGAGCACATGTGCAACACCGACGTCTGGGGACAGAGATCAAGACCAGAGCAGACAAGGCCAGTGAGACATTTGCAGACCAAATATACAAAACCTAAATAGGATCACTGGAAGAGCTTTGTTTCTACCAGACCTTGGACTGCTCTGGGAAGCCGATGAGGATGACAATGAGGTGGTCTGCGATGTGGGAACCAGCATCTAGAGGGATGGGCATGCAGGAAGTAGAGCCCTGATGCAGGGCACAGTGAGTCAGAGACCCCAGAAGAAGCCAGGACAACTGACGGATGTGAGACACACACTCGATGAACTCCTTTGGTCTGCAGAGAGAACATAGTAGGAATTCAGTTTTTAAAAAATGAGCGCACATATTGTCTACAATAATATTTTCATATTTCTCAAGCTTATACACAACATACCACCGCTATTTAATTTCAAGAAATACGGTATTTTTACTGTAAAAAATCCTCACAATAACTGACTCAATGCTGAACTCTGTAGAAGTGATGTAATTTTTACCCTTGTTGCATGGTGGAGGGAGGATGATAAAGCCATGGAAGGTAACGAACCACGGCTTTGTTATCACGGTGATTGCCTTTGCTGATCTCCATGGCAGCGACTTGTGCCAAGCCCACTTTGAGATTCCCCCCGAAGGTGTCCTCATGCAAAGGCTGACAGCAAGCCTTCATGTGGCTCTAAATAACAGGGTGGGGTTTAGAGTGAGAGAGAGAGAAGCCGAGCCGTTAACAGGAGACGAAGGACAGGGTTTAAAGGCTAAATGGTAACACAGAACACAAGTGGTGGTATTTGCACGGGAAACAAGACTTACTTTCAATTTGGTTAGCGTGTGCATATCTGCAATGAAGTCCAGCAGCTCACTTATGTATTGCCTCATGCATTCCATCGCTGCTGTTGTGCACTGTTGAAAACAAAACAGTTTCACAGCGGGGTGTCTTTATTCCCTGCTGTTTTATGAGACTGATTCTAATGCGTTCCTAACACAGAACGACTAAAGTCTTACCCCCGGCAGCGTTGAGATCATGTGCTTTTGGATGATGGTGGATTCTGCTAGCCGTGTACCAATATCTGCACAAACAAACTGACAAACATTCACAACACAAGTTGTAGCATTGCATTTAGGACAAAGCACTGTAATTTGTACTGAAGTATATTTGGTTCGTGTAGACTGCAGTGCATAAGAACAGGATTTCTACCTGGACCAGCAGTAACAAGTTTGTGTCAGGCAGAGGAGACTTGAACTTGAGAGCCTGCAGAAGCTCTAGCACCACAATGCGGGACATGTAGAACTTATCTCTCTCCTGGATGCAAGGAGAAAGAGACTGGAGTAAATGTACTGATGCAGCAAGACCGCCTTTTTCTATTATCACTCTCCTTACTCATGCTGTGAGCAGAGCATAAACTCTCTAGCCTGAATAGAGGGGGAAGGACAGGCAGAGAGAGGCAGGGAGGGAGGGGAGTGAGGGAGAGAGAGAATAGACAGAGAATAGTGAAGCTGAGGAGTAGATTTAGGCCAGTCCAGATCTCTCCTCCCAGAGTCCCAGGCAGCTCAGATGAGGCTGTCAGGCTGCCTTCTCCCTCCCTGAGGACAGGCTGCTCTCTTTGTTCATCCCTTCCACACAAAGCCCAGCTGCCTGTTTACAAACCACACTGTCATCTTCTAGCTTCCACTTTGCCTCTCTCTTTCTCTATGCAGTTATGTTTGCTTATGTTAAGCTTGGGCACATGCTCCTCCGCTCCTACACAATGCAGAGCTGCTGCTGACATTTCTCATTGCTTTGGTTGTTAATGCATGCATACCTGTGCACAATACTCTCCTGATTAAAAGTTAATAGAGCATGTCCTTAGTAAACAGCAAATGATAGGTTGTTCTCTAAGCCACAGGACCCAGTAACAATCACTGTAGTGCAATGCAGCTGTGACAAGCAGAGCATGACTTCACAAACTTTGGTAGCCCTAAAAAACCCGACTCGCTGTCCTTAAAATCTACCCTGTTCGGACAGCTGAACAGGTCTAAAACCCCCTCTGAAACCTCGCCTCGCCAGAAAACAACTGCCCAGGACAGATTCCAAAAGCAATCGCTAATACTGACGCCGGGTTTTGAAAAGCGGATATTATACGGTGAGGAATTAAACAGGGTGCAGAAAATCAATACTGCAGGAGACATAAAGCATGCAGCGATGACAGTGGTGGAGGACTGAGGATCCATCTGGCCTAACAGTGCAGACAGCCCTGGCTCCATCTCTCTCTGAGACAGCCTCTGAGAAACACACCATACATCCTCGGCCTCAGCACCACAACTAATCATGTTAATCAATACTGGCTGATTGCCTACTTAATCATCTGTGACACGGGGCCACATTTCTGGCTGGCTGGAGAGTCAGCAAACTGGGAGTGGCACCAAAAGAGTGAAGATGGAGAGGCCTATGAATAGGAATTAATACTTCTAACACTACACAAGTGATTTAAAGAGGTTTAACTTTCTCTGGAGAGTATTATCACTGGACACCAACATGTTTTTTCATACAGATGAACATATTTGTATCAGTATTATTATCACTAGTCGTAGTACTTGTAGTATCATCATTATTACATAAAAAAGTGCAATGCATACAGGGTTAATAATACCTTGTTGAAGGCTTTATAACACAGGCCACATAGTTCTACCAGGTAGGAGAGACTGAACATGCCGTACTGGATGATGAAGCTCAGCAGCTTGGAGAAGGGCTCCAGTAGGCTCTGAAGAACAGTGTGTAGAGAGAAAATGTTAGAGGTTCAAGGTCAAGAATGGACTGGGAATGATTAAGCTGTGAAATCTCTGCTGTAGTCTTACCCGAGTGGCATTTGTGGTCGGGATTTTCAGTAGGCAAATAATGATCCTCAAACTGGAATCCATAGGACACTGCACAGATGAGAAAGGACTCAAGCTGAAATATCCAAACTATCAATCTCTTTTAAAGTGCAAAAGCAGCGGGAAAAAAAGGACAGATGTTTACATGGCGGATAACCAAAGTGCTGGACTTTTGTTTTGTTTAAAGAGACTCACTGAATATTCCTCACAAATCTGATCTTCAAGTTCAAAAGCAGCACAGTCAAGGCAGTGAGCACTTTAAGACTCTCAGACACCAAAGTCGACACACTAACGAGGTCCTTTGCACGCAGCATAATCTCATTGTTCATATCAAGCCATGACTAACTGCACGGTACAGCTATTATCTACCTTTAATGGAAGCACAGAGGGTAATTTTGTGAGAAAGGTCTGGAACTGGTTGCAGATTGTGGTCCACAGGTTGCTGGGGGAGTCCATGGGGAGAGCCTCCATGAAGGTGGCGATGTTGTCGAGGCAGTGCAGCATAGTGCCCCCTGCCGGCAGACTCTTCTTGTTGTTCAGACCCTGGAGGGCACAGAGGCATAAACGATAACAGGGTTACATAATGAAATTCTATATCCAGAGATATCCATTTCGCTGATCGTTCTCTACAGATCAATCACAATGCTCATTTAGACAACATTTGATGATAGCGGTTTAGAAGGCTGAAAAGCACACATGACCGGTTTGACGGACACAATCATCGATTGATGCTTTATCTAGTATTGATTCATCGTATTAAGATGCACAACCTAAGATAGTGGTGCAGAGTAGGGCAGATTTTCTTGAGTACCCTGCCGGTTTGTTATTTCAGATGGACTTATGCAGTACAACTGGAACTATGGAAGCTTCTGCTTTGACAAGAGCTCCTCCTGCTGGTTAAAATTACTCCACTTACATCAGGGAGAAAAAATAACAAGGTAAAAAATCTCACTTCAAGCAGCATGTTCAGGGCAGCAACAGAGCTCAATTCATTGAAGTCTATCAGTGCAGATGCGAGCGTCCTTAGAAAACTTCCATCTAAACAGAGGAAGAGACAGTTAATGCCACAGCATGTCCAGTGGGAATCTACTTAATAGCCTTACCCATACAAAAACTATAGCAACTATACTATAGCAATCCTAAAAAGATTTATTACAAAGACACTACATAAATATCTCAGAAATATCTTAAAATAGCATGCAATTACTCTAGGCAAAAAAATATACCACAGAAAATACAGTAACACAGCAAATAAAAAACACCATCAAGTACAACAAGGTCAATGCACACTCACATTTGAGTGCCTGAAACACACTATAGGTCCTTTGAGAAATATTAGAGGAATATTAAAATGAGGGGAGTGAGTGAACCTTTGATGTTGCTCTGGAAAAGCTGGGGCAAGATGCCATTGGGGGCCAACTGGTGAAACATACAGCGGAGAAACTGCTTGGCTACACCCGCTGCATTCCCAGGGATCAACATACTGCCAAACAGCATATGGAAAATAGCTGTGTTACACTGGTAGTCACACTTTACATCAAACATTAAACTCATCTCTAACACAGTATGTATCTGCGCATACTGGTGTAATGGCTTTGATGTCTCATACCTCTCAGCTTGTCCAGGAAAATTGGCACTAGATGCCAACCTGAAAGAATTTAAAGCACTGGATTAAACTCAGGCATGAATTATGCATGAGTTAGAGCAGCGAGTTATGAAACTTCATTTAACAGTTAAGTACTGTGTGGATGTAGATTGCGGAGACAGTCACTGGAGCTCCTGTACCTGCCCACAGACTGCATGATGTCGAGAAGCATTGGAGCGGCCAAATCAGGGCTGAGGTGGATGAACATGGAGAGAACCACCACCGCCAGGCCCAGGGTCTCTTCGTCATATTCCTCCAGCACGGCGCCACAGTCACGGCACCTGGTGCATCACACAGAAATGCATCATCCTGTTTCAAGCCATGTCCATCAGCATTAGGCAGACTTGTTTTAACAGTGGTTGCTGATGGTTGACTCATTCACCTGTCAGACATGGTGGTTGGCTGCTCGTCAATGAACTCCTCAGGCGCAGGGACGAACATGCTGACCGTGCTTGGTGCAGAGAGGAGACTGGTCTTGGTCGGGCCTACGGGGAAAAGAGCAACAGCGATGAAATAAAGGCAAGGCTTTCAGCTCGATCCACTCATTAGAGACTGCTGCAGCGACTGACCCGTCTCCCAGGTGCTGATGTTGTGCGGCGCGCTGGACTGGTGCTCCAGCTGTCTCTTCATTAGCTGGCTCATGGTCAGAGCTCCCAAAGAGCCGCGCTTCACCTGACGGTACTGAGCTAAAGGTCAGACACAAAGAAAATCCACCTGGGTTGAAGCGCCTGTTAAGCCCATTCCACCGATAACAACAACTTCAAAGTGTGTGGATTTACATAAAGATAGCGAAGACGCTCACATGAAAAGAAAAGGCATGGGAATGACATTCTATTATATTGCAAGGAAAATGTTACGGGTAATTCAATTCAAGCATTTAGCTCAGTGGTTTAAATGAGGTATGCCATGATAATAATTTAGAATAAAATTAATTTGTTAATTAATAGGTCAAACATTAATGAAGTATCTATCAGAGTTTCTATTTAGGAGTTATCATCAGTTTCATCAATAACTTGTCAAACAGTTTGCTATTATGCATATAGCCTTTTATGTCATATTGTCCACTCCTTGGTGAACCATACTACTTTCTAAAAAATTTTTTGAAAAAAACAATGCAGGATACGGATTGCTCAAACATCAAAAATTAACATTGAAACATTATGTAATATTGAGACCCTGTATTATTTAACTGTCACCATGTCCCCTTTTAGTGAGGTTACAGGAGATGGAAAAGTAAAGTATTTGGATCCTACTTGATACTGAAGAGCGGTGGCTTGTTTCGGGTATAGCAGCTTCGAGGGTGGGAGCTGAGGCAGATTCTCGTGGCTTTTCCAAGGTAGACAGAACTTTGTGATCTGCAAGGCAATATGGGTGAAGGGCAGGGCGTTGGCATCAGCAATATGTGCCATGCTATGCCATTGAAAAAGTGCATGGGGTATAGACATCTAACCATCCAACTCTTGTATAAATGTGATTCTTACAGTAGAAATATAGTGTAGCATCAGATAATAATATACAACTCTAACATCAGGGGAGTAGTTGTAGCCTATTTAGCGCTTTATAATGTTGGTTTATTATGTAAGGGTTAGTTTATATTTATGTAGCGTCACCACCAATTTCAAATCTCTATCAAATTTGAGAAACACAGTTTGAAATTTAATCTAAACTCATGAAAATGTGTTCAATATTGGGCTAATAATCTCTATTCTGTTTGTCTCTTTATTTTCATTAATTTAGCTCTTTGCATTTATTGTCACAGTTATTTATGTGTGCTGTCAAAAAAATCTTAAGTGCTTTCTGTTTAAGTATTTGTATGAGGGGAGAAGTGAAAACATAGATAGAAAATGCCACGAGACACCACACAGCTGGATTCGTGAGTAAGGTAAAGATTTGAGGTAGCTTGAACATTTGTCAGGACGCATTTGTGTGACAAGCAAAGCAGAGCGTGTTTATTTAAAGTTACTGCACTTCCAACACTTGCAGTTGTATTTATAGAAAGTTATGAATACTGTACTTTTAAATAGCATTGGGTTAGCCTCCTCAAATCTTTGACATACCTTTGAAATAAAGATAACTTTGAGACAAATTGCAGAGCACATGGACAGCGCACAAGTAAGGCAGAAAGAGCCAGTCACAACAGGCCTATTAAAAAGATCCCTAAAACATTTTGAACCTCTGGCCTCAGGTCCCTGCCTCCCCCGCCCTCTTACCGGTTTCTGTGGCCTGCTCACTACCCAGCTTGTCCAGAGTGTTAAAAGAGATGTCCAGGTACTCCCTCTGGATGGCGCTCACAGCTATTTTCCTCTGCTTGCGTTGTCTGGGAACGATCTGGATTTTAAACTCTGCCTCATCATTGTCGTCCTCATTGTCGGGTTTGGGGTCGCTGTCCCCTTCGTCGCCAATGTCATCATCGTCTTCATCGTCGCCGTCCTCTTCGTCATCGTTGCTGTTACTTTTGTCTTTTTCTGGCGAGGAAAGAGGCTCTGCAGAGTCCTCCGGGATGTCTAAGAAGATAGTCCTACCAGAGGGGCTTGACCCGAGGACCGTCCCAGCCTTCAGCTCCTCAGAGGTCACCGACATGTCGTCCAGTGAGGTGTCAGGGACGTGCGGCGACTTCCTCAGCAGATCTCTCTTCTGTTTCAGGGTCATGGGGCTCTCGTGGCAGACATATTCTGGACGGTCAGGGAGCTCCAGAGAGGTGCTGGGAGTCACTCGGTTCAGCCTCTTGTCCACAAACGGTTGCTCTGAGCTTCCCTCTCCCACTGGAAGGTCTGGGGTTTCTGTTTTACTAGAGCAATCCTCCACACTCACCTGCACCACAGGGGACAGTCGCAGGGTGTTGCTGCTTGCAGGGGAAGCTGGGACCTTGCTACCCCCGTTGAGCCTGGAGCCTAGGATGGTGCTGAAGTCAAATTCCTCATCGCTCTCCACGATCCTCAGAGGAGGCAGAGGTTCAAACACCAAGGAGTCGCTGTCGGACATGGAGAGTAGCGAGTGTTTTTCTGGAATGGAGGTGCAGTCAGAGGACAGGTCAATGAGATCCGGGTCCTCCTTTTCCTGACCTGATCCCCCCAGGGATCCCAGGTCCAGCTTGTCCTCAAAGGTCTCCATGCAGCTCAGACGGACTTCTGGGATGACAGGCTTGGAGATGTCGGAATGTCCGCCTCGTGAGCCACGACGGTCATGGGGATCGCTGCCCTCCACCCGCACCGAAGAGCCATCAGACGAGCCTTTGCCGTGATGCCTGCTGTGGGACGTGGCAGAGGACGGGGGGAGGACCGCAGGAGGCGCCTGCAGGTCACAGCGGTCAATGCAGGACTTGCGTCGGTGTTCATCCAAATTGAAGAGGATAGAGTCTGTGTTGGAAATATCCAGAGACTTCTGCTTGTGCATGGCCTGTAGCCGCTTCTTCCTCGTGCTCTCCTCCCTCACACAGTGCAGGATGCTGTCCTGAAGGGCACTGGCTTCACGGTACTCGGACAATTCAATGTCACCTAATAAGCACACACATACACGCAGATACAAGCAAGCACAGAAAAGGATTAGTTTTATTCAAGCAAAAACAACAAGCTTCCAGCAATCAGTCACAGGCATATGTTGCACTGAATAGATTAAACCACCACACTACTAAGAGTTGACTTGATGAAGCCATGCTTCTTACTTTTCTTGGCATTCAGCTCTACAGGCTGGTACTTCACAGACTTGCTCCCACCAATCCTCTTCAGACGGGCAAAGAAGGTCTGTGACTCTTTGTTAGCAGCGCCAGTGGGTGTGTCATGGATGTCTGACTCATCAAATACACTGTCCTCCTCTAAGATAGAGGAAAAATTGGAAAATCAACATTACATTCAAGTGAAAAACTAGATTATCCAAAATTCCTCAGAAATGGCAATGAATTTTTTATTCATATTTTGATAATACAACATGATAAAATATGATACGATACGAAACTAAATTATACTAAACTGCAATGTGTCTGAAAGGCTATACATCCATATTGGAAACAAAACTGCTTTTAAAAATGCAGGCATTTTCACATTAACAACAGTATTGTTAATGTAAGCAAAAGTCTTAATATTGTTCATAATTTTTATTTGTCATGGGTATCATCATCAGGTCATGTCATCATTCCATCATTTCAGGAGGCTGACAGCCATGTTTATGCACAGGGTCCAGTAGCATACATGTATGAACGTTAACATCATTATAACCCGTTCAGCCAAAAGTTTTGGAATCTATTCAAGCGAAGGTAAATAAGGTTCTTCAATTTTGCTTTACCCTTTTCCTTCTCGCTGTAGCGGCTCATGTTGGAGTTGTCGCTGTAGAGGGGTCCTGCTGTGGCATGGGGGCGACAGCTGTGGTACTGGGCATTCAGTGTGTTTATAGTGATGTGGATCAGGTGCAGGACTACTTTACTCCCATCCATGTCTCTGTAAGGGTACTGTAGGGAAAAGAGTGTAAGCTTATGTTGTCAACCTCATAGCAATTCAGATATAAAATATAACATTACATACACATACTGAACAATAATAATTTAGCTCTCACACTCAGTTCAAGAAAACACGTTATCTAGGAGACTGAATGAATGACACTCCATGACACGCCACTGTACATTATACAATATGGTGATGCATAGAGTACCTTATAGAGGATGACTAGCAGGGCTTTGAGCCACATCTGTCTGATGTGCGGCCTCAAGGCCCACAGAGAGCAACGGGGCGGCTGCTGGAAATAATGTCTCAGCTGGGGACACGTGCAGTACTTCAACACCTGGACCACCAGGGGGAGCAGCTGCTTCCCTAGGCCAATGTTGTAGTCCATCACCTGGAAAAAGCAGCATTGGGATTCATTAGCATGCATGGTGCATAATTTAATTAGCATGATAGCATACCATTAAGCATACTATTAAAGCTCTAACAATAAACACAGAATACTAAACAGGTAGAGGCTAAATAAGGGGTTATAGGTCAGTCACTTGTGCGATGCCAGCGATGAAGGCGTTGAAGCAGGTGGAGGTGCGCATCTTCTGAGGGGCGATCATGAAGCAGCCCTCCTGTTGGTCATAGCCCAGCAGCACATACAGGTGTCGCTTCACAGTGTTGAAAGCCTTGGCACTTCCGATGTCGGCCTCGGCGCTGCTCTGGTCCCTGGCCATGAATTTCATGAGCACCATGATCAGCTGGTGAACCGTCTGGTGGTCTATCCCAGCGTTCTCGGGCAGCAGGTCCCTGATAATGGAGTCGTCCTCGGGAGACGGGGTCTGGCCTAGGATAGGGGCTGAAGCGTCAGGGTTAAAGGCTGGGAGGAAGCGTGCTGCAGACAGGGGAGAGGGCGGGAAGATGGCAGGGTGCAGGAGCAGGGATGGGTGGGAAGGGGCA
>OMLF01056392.1:5605-15635 GCA_900302615.1 Holocentrus rufus | reverse complement strand
GGGGCGACACATAAGGGGAGTCAACTCATCTCATCCACTTCTCGCTCTGTAGAGAGGTGGACACATCATCATGCACTGTACATGGACATCACTGTAACATGTTTATGGAATATGTAAAAGGGGTAAACACAAAACATGACAAGCTAATTCTTAGCAAGAGTGTTGCTTTTCACTCTTTCCGGTGTCAGAATTTGTTTTGCCTTTTTCCGGCTTCTTATGAAAAAACAATGAATGTCGCCACATAGACCATACATCGCTTTTCCATATTTTCACCCATGGGCTGGTAGTCATACACATGTTTTCTTCCAATATGATGTGACTGTGCAGAATAGTATGTTTCAGATTTGGATCGTTATTTACCTGGCAGGACTTTCTCTATCATATCTCCCAGAGTCGGGGCAGAGTGCTCTTGCCTCGTAAGTCTGAGAGCTAAAAACCACATATGAAGAACACAATTTAGGAGAATGCTCAGGGGAGACAGCACAGGACACGTGTCTGAGCTTCCCGGCAATCCAACAGACACACACACATGTACACACTCACAAATGCACATGCTTGTACTATTCACAGAAACCGTGCCACATGGCCCCCAAAACAATGTGGATGCCAAGCGCTATGAAGATCCGCGGCTTTCATTAAATCATCTGGACAAATCGCAATTAGCCAAACACAGCTGCTCAACAACCACATTGTGTTTGAAGCCAACGGTGGCAGCGTCTCCCAGAAACTCAGACAGCCTTCTGTGCACAGTCAATGAGAAAATGAAAGACATGACAAGAATCCTTTTCAAACAAAGTAGTATTTAGACATCGACGTGAAACAAAAGTTACTGAATAGGAACAAGAGATGCAAATGAGTGAGGAGAGAAACATTAGGAAAATGGGACCAGACTTTGGTCAAATAGCATTTGCAAATAATGCACTTCAGGTGGCTTAAAGCAGTCATAAAAACAAACACAATTTGACCTAGGTCTATATGGAGCAGACACACATTCACACCCAGACTGGTGAATAGACTGACTGGCTCAGCTGTGCTACTCACGAAGCCGGTTGCTCAGGGACTCGGGCAGGGAAAATGCCCGTTTAGACTCGGACGGGCCCTTCACACTGTCGCGGAGGGAGCGCACACTCTTCTGCCGATTCCTGGCGAAACGGGCCCGTCGTATTTTCCACATGGCTGCATCGCTGAGGTTGGCTACATTGGTTCGTACGGCTGTAATAGCTGAGAAAGAAATAGCTATGAACCTAATTTATATCACGATTAGGCTGTCATGCAAGATTTACCAACAAACATTATGTCTGCCAAGCTTTTCTAAGTAGGTTACAGGGAAGTATGTCACAGAAGTATGTAGTGTAGATGTATTAGCTGGGGTATAGACCATCTGAATGGGGACATTACAGCTATTTTACGTACTAGTGGGGAAAGGGAACTCCTTGTTGCAGTCCAGGTGTAGCTGGGCCTCCAGAGATAACGTTTCAAAGCGGTTGACAAAAAACTCCCAGCTCAGAGCAGGAACCTCCTTCTTCAGGAAGTGCAGCAGCAGAAGTTTGCTGAGGATGATAGGCCGATCCCTGACGACAGTGTCGAACTGGAAATCCAGACAGAGGCACAAGCCCTGGGTACCAAAACACAGACACACACACACACACACACACACACACACAGACAAGAGGATGTGAATGCATGCAGATAGACAAGCATGCACTATTGTATATACCAAAAGCACGTATTACTTTGCCTAAAATAGATTTACAAATTGTTTAATGATGAGAATGATTGGATTTTTCCATTCTTCCAAATAAGTAGTCTGCAGAAAAGTAGAGTCAGATTGTATAAACATACTTGATTGTTACATACAGAACAAAAGTTTCCATGACCATTCCTCCACTTTACATTACCCATCTGCTGTCTTAATGTGTTAATTCACTGTTTTGGGTGTTTTTTTGTCTCATCTTATTGTGTTTTATGCCATGCTGCACCAAAACTTCCCAAAGTCTTGAACATTAGACTCTGCGATGTCTTGCTGTGTGGGCAGGTCACCTGTAAGGCCGGCCTCTTGATGGTGTCTAGCAGCAATCTGGCTCGGGTGGCCACGGCCGGGTTGACGTCCTCCACAGAGGACAGGAAGCAACAGAAGGCGTGGGCCAGGGAATACTTCAGCAAGTGGTTTTTCGTCACCGAGCCAATGTCCAGGAACCGACACAGCACTGCGACCTTCTCCACTGGGAGTTTTTCCGTGACAAAAGAGTGCAACAACTCAGCACCACAGACAACCCTCATAATATAAACAGCATGCACTTTAGCTGCCTAATGTTCCTTCCTTCATAATCACCGTAATAAATATAAACAGTTATACTAATGAGGTCATTGATTAAGCTATTAGCAGACATGTCAACATACTTGTCTTCATGGCACATGGGTTCTATTAATATGAACTGCATGGCAAAATCATTGCAACGACATAGTAGTGTTCCTCATTATTATGCATGTAATTTGTGCAGCAAAGTGCTCCGAAATGTAATCAGATCATCTGCTGGTTAGTGGGAACTAATATGAGTATGAAGCAATATCATTCTTCAGTTATTGTGTTCACACACAAAGACATACTTCAACACCATCATGAAGACATCATGTCGTACACCATGCACTATAGTGACGGGACATAAATGGATACAATAAAGTCTTAAGAGATGAGTAGATCCACGTTGCTGCTTAAAATGATAATTTGCTCCATTTCCATCAACACTTTGCTTGGAATCTAATCCTTTAATCTAAAAATAGATGAATAGTTTCAGTCCAAAAGTAGCATCTCAAAAACCTCATCCATTTTGTGCTGATGGACAGCAGCTGGTGTTGACCACTAGGTGTCAGTGTGGTAACAGACAGTTTCAAGCCAGGGTGGTTATAGCCAGATTGCCTGTCGGTCACAGTGCAGCCTTGGAAGACAACTATCTTTTTTTAGCCTGATTTATGCACACAGATACGCATGTGACTATCAGTTTCAACACAGCTAATAGAGGGGGATAATAATGGCATTATCACAGCTCATGTTTGTGATACAGCCCCAGTGCATTTCAACTTGTCATCATGACACATCATTTCACTTGGCCACAGACTGAATGATTTGCACTGTAATGAGTCACTATTCATACCGCCATTTTCTAGGATGTTTATATATGTAAATACATGATAACAGTATGCTCTCTGAACATTATGCATGCTCAGGTCACTGCTGATTTCCTGCAGCTTCTGTTTATGTTCGTTTGACGCTCCCCTCGTTCCCTATATCCATACAGTGTGTCAGAGGACCTGTCCTCCAGCTCTGTCTCAAGGTCATACAGCTCCTCTCTGCCAATCACAGGGCGAGAAAAACCTTATTAATCCAGCAATTCCTCTTTGCCGCCTGTACGAGCCGCATGGTAACCATGACAACACAAGGGGGAGACGTGGGTAGGCAGTGGTTTATGGATGAGATTATACAAGCAAACTGGGGTCTTCCTCTAACGTTTCATTCACATAAGTGCAACCACAGGGTAAAACGCTGAGTCTCACACAGTGTATTTACCTGAACACAAGGCAATATATCATCATGATAACCTGAGTGCAGCTGCAGATATCAGATACATCAACGATCCAGTATCACTTATAACAGCAAGCCTTCTGCTCTGTATCTCTCACCCGCTTCAAATCGTATCTTCCAGTCCTTGTTGTTGAAGTTTGTGTCGATCAGGTTCCAGAAGATGTCCGCCCCGTGGGAGAGAGAGAGGGCATGGAGGAGCTGAGGCACAGCCAGAGAGGCCAGCTGGCAAAACTCTGACTTCAACATGGACCACAGGCTGAGACACAAACATCAAATTAGATACACACACGCACACGAGCACACAAACAAGCGTATAAACAAGCACAGACGGTTCAGAGGCAGCCGTCAAGGAGCTGATTGAGATGCAACTGTCGCTGAGGGACGTTTCTGTCAAAATGATTGAGGGGACTTCCTCCGCACGCACCTTGGGATGAGCATCTTCTCCTGGATGTAGGCCAGGAACTGGGGGTGATCTTTACGGGCGAGGTACAGACACTCCCCGTGGAGACACAGGATCTTCAGACAGTTCAGCATGTTGAACAAGATGTCAGGCTCCTCAAACTTGGACATTTCCTAAATAGCGCACAGGACAATAATAATCACTGACTCATACAATAGAGATGTAACACACAGTATGCTATATTTACATTTAAATAATCCACAATTAGATAAAGAAATATTTTCTATGCCTCCAGTCTATTTGTGTATCAGTTTAAATATTCAGTTATTCAGGACAAGTATACCTGCAGAATGGTGTAAATAAGCTTCAAAGACACTGGCAGCTGCTGGTAGGAGAACTTCTTATCAGAGTTATTCTTCATTGCTGGAAGGAACAAGACTTTCATGTGAGGAAAAAAAAACATCCCCAACCAAGGAAAACATCTCTAGTGTTCTTTCAAGTTGCTTTGCTCTTATGTAGAGAGGCCTTTACTTTTGGCATTAAAATAGATCAACAGTTTTCAAAACCAATATGGAGTGGAGGGAGTGATTGGAACTGTGAAATGTCTTGAGGACTGAAGTGTATTACAATGTTGTAACAGAAGCTATTCAAAATATGAAACATGCCAATGTATATATAAACTCTGTTAGGTCTAATTTGCACTTTAACCGATTTTAGTAGCATGTATCAATGGGCAAGTTCCAAAAAAATTATACAGTTTGTTGGTAAAATAATAATTTCAGTTTTGACATCTGTATATGAAATTATTGACATTCTACCATAGTTGACAGTCCCATGAAATTGTAATTGGTTTTGGTCGGCACATCCTAAACCCCTTGAACTCTGATCCGATTTCCCCTTAAATTTCTCCTTAAGTAGTTTTTACATATTGTGTCACAATGTTACATACATATTGTGTATCTGCTTTATTGAAGCTACATTACACTCATATTGAGAGAAATGTTCAAACCCGAGATGCTTTTGTTTTATGGCTGCACCATTACATCATCCAAAAAATATCTAGATGTCTTGTGCATCACTTTTTCCCTGTAATGTAGCAGGACATATTTGGTATCTTTGGAAACTTTGAGATCTCCACTAGAATTTAAAATATCGTTCTGTGGGCGTGAACAAAGCTCGGCCGCGCAGCAATGATAAACCCAAACGTGGGAGTTGAAGAGCTCGATGCGAATCTTAACATTTCATCTGAGAGATGTTATGTATACACACGTGGGTTATCAGGAGAGTGGTTACTGGGGTTGTCAGTGTTTATGCCACTTGGGTTGTCTCCTTCCTCCGTCCCGTTCTCGCCCCCCTGGGAGAAATCTGGCAGAGGCAGGAGCAAGGTTTCCTCCAAACTGTCGGTCGGTTCCTAGAGGAGAGATCGTAGTTCCCCTCAATTTCCCCTTTTTCACATGATCAGTGATACATCAAGAGTAATATTCAGCCATTAGACCTTCACATTCACATGCAAATTTAGAAAGATCTGTTTGTGAAGCGAATCACTTTCATAAAGCTCGGCAGCCTCCTGCATCGATACCATCTACAGCAAGATGGCTGAACCAGATAGACAAAAGTGTTTTCTAATTGCACTGTGGGTTGGGGCAGCCAGACTGAATGACATCGGTCTTGCAGGCTGACATGTTTTATGCACAGGTTCCATTTATATTTGACGCATGATGACGTGTGCGGCATCTCACCACCAGGCGTATCTCTTCCCGGGGGGTCAGCCTCTCCAGCAGCTCGCAGCCCAGCTGGTAGCACAGGATGCTGGATTGGCACAGGCTGCACTCCAGAGCTTTCTCATCCTTCTGGCAGGTGTGTGAGCCCCCCCACGGGGCCTGGAATACATTGTTGATGATGCCCACGATATCTTTGCCCAGGCTGCTGTCTAGACCCAGCATCACACCATCATCCTGGAGCTCCATCTGGGACAGCGGGGGAAACAACCATAAAAACAGGGGGAGCAGAAAGTGGAGCACGACACAATTCTCAACATCCCACCTGTGTGTTTTGTTCACTGAGTCGTTTGTCTCGAAATGAATGAGGGAGAACAATAATCTGTTTTAAACTAATATAATATACACGGAAAAAAGATTCGGAATATTGTGAATACAGAACAGAAAAAGTTTACATCCTTGGCTTTTTCTGTGACATTGAGAGTTTTATGAATTAATATCACCCAAAATAAATACCACACAAATAGCACAGTCACAATTTTATTGTAATATTATAGCAATACCATTGGAGATTACAGTAAAATACCATAAAGTACAATGCAATCACTATAAGCTCCCTACTGAGTGCCAGAGACAGACTATAAGTCCCTATAGGAATATTATACAAATATTATAGCAATCTCTGTGTAATCACCTGCTTGAGGATGAGGTCAAACATGAGGATGAAGCAGCCCAGGTTCATGTCATCATCATCGCAGTCCAGATCCAGAGCACAGTGGCCTGCAGCGTGACCCAGGTTTTTAAAGGGGCTGCAGCGCAGCGGGCTGCGGAACGGGCTCCGGAACGGACTGGGGAACGGGCTCAGGGTGTTGTGCTGCCCGCGGCGTCCCGGATCTGAGACCACACTCACCTACCAGCACAGCAGACATTAATTTGCAGCGTAAAATGTGCTTGTTTCAATTCAAACTCAAAGCGTTTATGCCCTTGACAGTCTTTAGATGTCCAGCGTGCCCCTGCTGCTGACAGTTATAATAACATGTAAGAGTCCTCTGTTGCTCGGCTATAATTTTCAGTGATAAATATCCATGGTAGTCAAGTTCAATTAAGCCCCTAAACAGAGCTATATTTAGACGTTGGTAGTTACCATGGCAACACACATCCCTGTGAATGGTAGACAGTAGAGGCCAAGCAGAATAAATACACACACATCAAATCCTAAACAGGTCTGCAACAGAATGAAGAAAAGTGGACTCCACACACAGAAAGAAGCTCCAAGGTGTATAAATCTATTAACACCTGGTCACGTGATGTTTTGAGTACAATGCTGTTCATCAGCTGATAGAGCTCAGCCATGTTTTTGCGAGTATACTGTAGGCCCTGGTTTATTGCTAATGTGATTCAATTCAGAGAGATGAAAAGTGAGCATTAGAAACTCATTTATCTGGGGCACACACTAATACACACACTGTTCTTTCGAATGGTGGTGACTCTGACACGGCTGCCTCACTCACCCTTCGCGCCCCTGTGTTGCCCGTCAGATCTGACACCCGGGCCTTCCTCTGATTGGCCAGCTCCTTCACAGAGTTCACCCCGTCAGAGAACATCCCAATCAGCAGCTGAAGAGGCACCACGATGTCCAGCTCTGACAGCACCTGGGCCCAAACAGCACACACACACACACACACACACACGCACGTAAAGATAAACACATTACCCTCAGGACACACACATTCAAGGTATTGCAGAAAGAAAGACAGAAATATAGACAGGTATAAAGGAAAAAATTCTGCTAAGCACATCATAAGGCCCATAAGCACATCAAACTGCTATATAAAACTACAGAGATCCTCCGTGGAGACTTAAAGAGGTGCAAAAGAAAGAAAAACTTATTTGAATGTGACCTATTTGCCAAGATTGAATTACTGCTATCTCTTGATCACACTTGTGACAGGAAACTTGAAACTGATCCATGTATATAGGGCAGCAAGCTGTGAGTGCATATGGGATGAAAGGCAAAATCCCTCCTGTCTCTCTCAGTCTCATTCTGTGACCCAGATCCATATTCAGCAGGGCCCCTGCCCAGACTCTCACACTCAATGACAACCTGTTCAATTCACACGCACCGTGAACTGAACCACAGGACACAAACTACACACTCGGGTGTTTGTGTGTGTGTGTGTGTGTATGTGTGTTTGTGAACTCACATGCAGCCACAACAAAGCCTGCTCTTGCACAGACGCTGGGTAACCAGAGAACCTGCAACTGATGAAACCAAACATCTCCTCCATGGAGAAGGGCAGAGGGCACAACTCGATATCGAACATCTTACTGCAGGGAGAGGAAACAAGAGCACAAAGTATGTTCATGTATAGCCATTTACACAGGGAAAGCAAAATGAAATGAAAAAAATCTCCCATTAAATGTTAGAATTAGAATAGAATCCGTATGTGGCCTTACAGTGGTCAGTTAAAAGAAACAATAAACATCGCATTAAAGGGACACTCCCATAAAAACATCACAAAAAGTGCATAAAAACACCTCAAAAATGTTCTGTAATAATCTGTAACAATTCTACATTCATTAATCTGTGATGTTCATTGTATCCCAGTGATATGGTGTTGAGCACCATATCACTAGAGAGCAGCAAAAAATATACTCATAGGCACACAGTGGAAAAAATCCGCATGCACATGACTCCAAATGGCATAAATAGCCAAAGCAGCCGAGTTTAAAAAATACCAGTCACAGATTTATTACATGTTTAATTACATAGCGTCCAAAAGTGGAAAAAGTAGATATTTCGACCCATCAGGTCATCATCAGCGCTAAATTAAATCATGAATTTGGCCAGTTATTCATAGGAAAAAGAAAAGTATGCCACCACACAACAAAATCAGCCAAAAAATGCGAGACACACCACCAATATCCCTTTCATAAATCAGTGTTAAAGTGTTTTAGGCTGAATTGCTCCCTTGAGATATTACTCATATACAACTCACTACAGGCAAGAATGAAATATTGCTTTGCATCATCACAGCAATGTTATGGCAATGACAACTACAATATGCAAACGTTTTGTCTTTGAGGAGGCGAGCGTACCTGAGCACTTCTCTGAACTCTTTGAGCTGGTGGTCGGGCACCTCGGTGCGGATGGCCTCCAGCCACTCGGGCATGAAGCATTCCCAGAGTGGCTGGCTGATGACATTGTAGGGTATCAGACACAGGATCCGGTTCAGTCCCTCCTTCAGCTGAGTCACCGTGCTACACGACTTGTCCCAGTAACCTCCCACCTGGGAAAAAAACGCACATGGTGTTATCTTTATGGTCTTTTCTGAATAAACTCAAACCTATATTTATTCATCAACAGTTCCCTCAGCCAATACTAGAACGCTCTGCATTCCCTGCGCTCATCTGGCCCTGGTCTCTTACCCGGGCGAACTCCACAGGTTTGGGCAGCAGGCACATGACCATGACGTCGAAGCGCACGTCGCACACCGTCTTCAGCCACTTGGTGACAAACTGAGGCTTGAGCTTCTCCACCAGGCTGCCCACCTCGTCATCCATCATGTAGGCGGTGGAGTGAAACCACTGGAAGACCATGCTGACCAGCCGAGCCAGGCTCTCCGTGGGCGTATTCTCGTTGGGGGTGCACAGGCTCACCTGCAGGGGGCGGAGGAGGAGGAGACACGGGCAAAGGGCAGGCTATAATGCATCAGAGGAGAAACATAGTCGGATATACCAGCAGATATAAGGCCGTGTGCAGCACACATCCTTATCTCCCCCTCCTCTTTGTTATTGGCAAACACAGAAACAGCCTGCGGAGACGCACCAGGAACCAGATGCCGAACTGACTGAGGAGGCGCTGGTCGTGCTGGTCATCCTCCTTGTTGTCAAAGTCGATGTTGTCCAGAGAGTGGTGGGAGGCAGACAGGCCCATCTGACGACGCCTGTTCAGCTCAAACTCACGCTGTTCAGCGTGAATCTCTGCCTCTTTCAGCAGGCTGGGACGAGCGTGGAGCAGATGAGAGGGATAATAGTTACAGAGGGGCGGATACACAGTGGGAGAAAAACAGATTCATGTAAAAACGTGTTTTGCCGCACCACAGGCATATGCCCTCGCTGCTGCTGTGATATATCAATATAAACACCGCGAGTGTACCTTATAACAGCCTCCACAGTGCACACCAGCTCCTCAGCCCCGCACTCCCGGGTGTTGATGGGAGGGGGCGAGGTCTGATACAGATGGGTCTCCGCCGCAGCCCCCACCTCGCTGCTGTGGTGGTTGACATGGCAACGCTTGCAGTAGCGGACGGGCCGGTTGCCATGGCGCCC
>OMLF01056391.1:6117-16203 GCA_900302615.1 Holocentrus rufus | reverse complement strand
GGACTGACGAGACTAACACAGGGCAGGTGTGCAGGGGAACACAGGCTGGGCAGAAAATAACAAGAAACACAAGGAACACAAGAGTCCAAACCTAAAAAGTCCAAAGAAAACAAAGTACAAAACACAGAATCATGACAAAAGGACTCTTTTTTACTTATGGCAAGTGTGTAAGTGCAATTCCTCTATCAGTTCTTTATGAAATGCATTATCATTCATTATCTTGCTTACTAAGTTTGTTTTTTAATCTTTGGAAGAGCTTACCAGTTTCCTCGCCTGGGTGTAGCCCAGCGGACTAAGTGTGTCGGAGAAGCTTTCTTTTTCTGCATGTTTATCGCAAGTTCGAGTCCCCTCTTCATTTGTTTATTTCATTTTTGGGGCTTATGGATGCATAAAATGCGCTTCATTTCTTTCACGTTTGCTGACTCTCTTATTAATGGCAAATGTCTAAGTGCAATTTGTCTGTCAGCTCTTTATGAAATGCAAATGAAAACATTTAGAGGCTGAAAGGGAAACAAAACTGAGAAATAAAAAACTAATAACGACTTAAAATAAAGATTTCACCTCTACACTTAATGAACACAATGCCTGCAACCTCATTATCTTGCTTTCTCGTTTGTTTTTGTTTTGTTTTTTGTTTTTTTCTTTGGAAGAGCTCACAAGGTACACTTTTTTTTTTCCTGGTCACAAGTTAATGTGGCACCTGTTGTTGGATCATAATGTGACCTTGGATCCATTTTGGATGCATTACATGAAATGTCTTTGGAAGAACAAGGAAAATATGGCTTGTTGGTGTAGTCTAGCAGGCTACTTGTGAGGAAGGGTTTTTCTTTTTGTGCATGTTTATTGCGAGTTTGACTTGAGTCACTTATCAGTTCTTTTGCAGCAATTAGATGACTCTCCACACCTTCAAAATACTCAGTTACAACTTAACTTAAAAAATACTGTCACCGCACCGAGCAGAAGAAAAAGTATAAAAAGTATAAGAATGTCCCAAAAGCTATGCCACTGCGCCCTCTAGTGGCATGAGAAAATTTTAGAGAAAGTCACTTATAATGTTGTACATTTCACTTGGGTTACAAGTGTCATACAGTGAAATGTGTTGGATCACACAAGCAAATTATCTATAACAGATTGTAACTGAAATTTGGATATAACATTTCATTTTGACTGCATTCAAAGCTCTTTGAGCATTCTCTTTAAGTGCCAGGCTGAAACTCCCTGAGGCTGTAATCATAATGCCAAGATAGGTATAACCTTGTACATTGTACTGTAACATCATTCTGTAAATTTTTCTCTGCATGCTGAACAGATAAACAGATAGAAGAAACTCCTGTGCTTCCTTCTGACTATAAAGGAGCTCAGAGCTGCAAAGCACCACCCATTTAAAAGTGAAAGAGAATCCAGTGCACATTGTGCACATTTGGGTGTTGAAAAACCTGTTCACCGTTACTTCACCAGTTCAGCCTAATAAATTAGGCTGAACTGGCCCTATTGAAAAATTCACTCTGATTTTCCAAACTGTACTACTCTTTCTTTTCACATATTACTAGGCCTATCAGCCAAATAGGTGATTATTTTTATCGTTTTGTGTCTGTCTTCACTCCAATTGTGGGTGAAAAAAATCCAGGACGTGCGTTGTGTTTTCTGGGTGAATTTATAAAACGCACTGACAAAAAAAGTCAGCAGAACACAGAGCAGACACACAGGAGAACAACACTGTACATGTCAGAGGCTGATGGAATCTATCAGCAAGAGGGGGTTAAAATAGTGTGCAATACGTTAGCGCCTAAGCTTCTTGGGTCTTTGGACGAGGGACAAAATCAAAGCTATCATGTAAAAACCCTCTCACCCTCTACAACCAGTTGTGGCACAAATCAATAACAACTATGTAGACACTGTTTCCTCATGCACGCCTGGTGGAGATCTGCACTCTACTGAGTGACCTCTTCTCGTCTAAATGGTGATTTATCACAACACACGGGACGCAGTTAAAGATACAGTGCTATAGAATTAAACACTCATTTTAACTTCATTTGTTTTTCATAGGCTATTCAGTACATGCAAAATGCAGTTAATGATGCTTAACTTAGTCTACAGGTAATAGAAATTCACAAAAAATTAAGCAATTAAGCAAAACCTATAGAATTATGTCTATGGCCCTTGTTTTTCAAAGCAAAAATATATGCAATTTGAAGCGATATGCAAAAGTACATGAAAGTACATGAAAAAAGGAAAAAAAAATCTGTCAACCAACATCTACCTTGGCAGTTAGTTGCCTGCAGCTGGCTGAATAATTCACTGTATAGATCAAACCAAGCTTGGATAAACACACATGAATATCTAATCAACACATTGATGTAAACATTAGGGAATGAGGGGGTAAGATTTAAATGATGGTAAGAGTCTTATGAGGAAGTGAAACATGCCTTTGATCAACATTGTGTGAGCAAATTCAGTGTGATTTTTGAAAGCGCACGTTTGAATAGACGGAACCAAGGGCCACGAGTCAAGAGCATTCATTACTGTTGTGCGTAACCTAGCATAACATTATGCCTTTGAGATGCTGAGAGGGGAGATGATTAGACAGAGGCCCAAAGGGTATAAAACACAGTTCCTGCACAAATCAGAGAAATAATACAGATTCTTAGGACATGGCAGATCTGTTAGAAAGACCCTGCTATAAAGGCAGTTTGCTGAAAGTATCATCAGCACATCACAGAGCAGCGGGCCAAACGGAGTGGATGGAAGATTTGATTTTCTCAGATGGATGAGAACAATGTAAAAACTGAATGGGAAGAAATTAGCAACTTGACATCAGAGACAACAAAACTGAACAGGACAGTTTGGGAATTTTTAGCCAGACGGTATTTCAAGTTATGGGGGGTTGCAGACATCTGGAGGGTTGCTGACATCGGATTCCATTCCATTCTGATTCCATATGATTCCAGTGTAACCCTGACAAGCCATACAACCCAGACAAGGTAAAGGCAAAACAGGAGACACGAGATTCTGCCTGCATTACAGACATGAGAAGAGTGATAGGCATGGCTATAACTATTTAGAAGCAGGCTGGCTGCAACCCTCTCTTATTTTGATACTCCATATGTTTGGCACATTAGCGGCACTTGTTAGCTGTGACTGGTACTTTCTTGTTTTCAATAACTCTTCAATACTTTTAAACATCCTCCCTCTGGTGCAGCTGTGATGTAAGCTGGTTTCAAACAGTTAGAAACCGACTCAACATCAAAGAGCACAGAACACACACACACACACACATTACAGCTGTCAATAAAAAACATTCATTAATTTATTTTAAATCGATTTTTTTATCATGAATTCATCTATCTATCTATCTATCTATCTATCTATCTATCTATATGCATGTGAGTTTGTACTACACATTTCACAGTATAGCTCCTGGGCGGCACCAGCCATGGTTAGGTTAGAGTTTGTGAGGCTTCAAAGCCTCTATAACCACTTTTTAGTTGATATAAATCTCCATGATATGATAGCATACAGAGGTTGAGAATAGGCAGTACAGTATGGCAAATAAATGCATCATGATGGCTGTTTGCCTAAGGATAATCACTGACAAGGGTTGACCGCCATTCTCTGACAAGAAGTTCTCCGGACCTCTGTGGAGACCTGGAGGCTACATGAGATTATGGAGCAGTCGGAGGGAGTTAGAGGGTCAACAGATGGAGAAAGGGAGGTGGAGGAGTTGAAAGGGAAGGATTGCAGGTGGCAGATTAGGAGGAACATAGAGGGTGGAAAGAAAGTGGAGTAGAAGAATGGGAGGTTGAGTGGTCAGGAGGAGGTAGAGGAGTAAAGAGGAAGTGGGGGAATTGAATAGGAAGGAGGTGAGGAGAAAGGAAGGGGGGGTGGAGAAAATTGGGGATAGATGATTAAGAAGGAAGTAGGGGAAACAGCAAGGGAATTGAAGGAGGGAAGTGAAAAAGAGGGAAGGAATGGAAGAGGAACAAAGCAGAGAGGAAGGAAGGAAGGGATGAGGCAATGACAGGAGTAGAAAATGTGTAATAAGAAGGAAGTAGGAAGGGAATGGAGTTTGAGTAGGAGGCAAGGAGAGGAGCAGGACAGTGAAGGAGTAGGAAGGAGGAAGAACCACAGGAACTGTACATGGGGAGATAGTGAAAATATTAAAGTAGTTATTCATATACATTCTCCAAATGGCATAATCTCAAGCAAATTACGGTGAAATCAAATGGTTCTATGTTTGCTGGAACCCTCTCCAGAATGTCTCTACCTCCCTTCCTCTAAAACTGCGCTGCCCTCAGGTCCTTCAGGGTCAACATGTCTCAACTGTGGCTGCACTGTACACTACAGCAGTGTGACATGGAAAATGAGCAGGACTTGGAGGTAAAGTAAGCCCCACACTGCTTTCTGGTGTGTAACTTTAATACATCCCTCCACTTCAAAATGGGGTCATAATCTTCTTTTAATCTAATCTTCCATTTCCACTTCCAACATTGTGCTCTGTTACTTCATATATGCTGGCAGCTTTGGGAGGGAACTACTTAATGATCAAATAACAAGGCACAGGAATGAGATTACTTTTTTTGCAGTAACTTGTTTTTCAAATTCAGTAATGACGTAGCTTCTGAAAATGTTACTTTGCTCACCTTTTTATCCATAAAATCTCACATGGCAAGGGTCCATGAAGTGTTGGCATTCAGTTTGCAGGTTGTAGACTTGCTGGTTAGTGATGCCAGTGCTGTTATTACAGTAATGGGCCAGCTGGTCAGCAAAATGAAAGAATATGTAATTTGGTCAGCCTTGGTCTCAGTTGTTATTATGAACTGAAATGGAAGTTTTCTTGCCTGTAATGACTGATTAACGAGTAAAGGTTTTGTTCTCAATTGCAGTGATGACATCATTTAGGAGCAGTAACTTCATCAGGTGCCAAGTTACTCTCAAAAGTAACATTCCTTAGCACTGTTACTTAGCACCTTAGCACCTTATGCTATCATGACCTGATGCTGCCCTCAAGTGGTTACAGGTTTACTGCATGTCACTGAGATGTGATACACAGAACTACTAGGCATTTTCTCATTTGCTTAGTACTGCTTGATTTCTAAAATAAAACAGCCACTAAAAGAAATACTTTGCTACAGGCCCATGGTGGTAGGAGCTTAGGAGTTAACACTAGAAGGCAGCACAGCTTCCAAACTCTGTAGGTCCAAGAGCCCCAAGCACTTACACCAACACAAATGAAGCATAAATACTCCAGTTTATTGTTCATCATAGAAGTGGATCATTTCAGTCAATTTAACACACAACAAAAAGGAAGAGTAATTTCAAGGAAATACTATGACATGTAGCATTCTTTGTCCATAATGTCTGAAGCTGCTGGTCTGAAAAAACAAAAAAACAAAAATGGGGAAATGATGTCATACAGATTCTGACATAGGGGTAATACTGCACAGAGGTAATGGTAATGATGAGAAACACACCTCCTTGTAAATAGTTTATGACAATTGTGTGACACAACTGCAGAGCCACAATACACAACAGATATCATGATATCGTTGCACAGTCTTGGCTTTTAATTGGTCCAAGATATGAGCTCTAGCAGGGCTATATTTGGCCGCATTTGATTTTAAAGCCTGGTTTACGTGGTTTTTACATACGTGTGAGGGTCATTTTGGAATTCATGTGATATCGACTGTAGAACAACACAGGCACAGTCACAGAGTTTAACCAACCATTATTCTAAATAAATATAATTTTATTGATTTCGGATTAAACTCCACCTCCACCCGCCCACTGCTGGTAATTTGGCATACGAGTAGAGTGCAGCCAGTGTTATCAATAATGCTTTCATGGTCTGTCTTCTGTAACTGCACTGCTGTTTCATTTTTTGCATTGCATTTATTTTATTAAGATTACTGAAATATAATCAATTAATCAGTCAGCACTAAGGCCATGTAGGCCTGTAAAAAATGTCTTGTTGGTATTACTCATTTTTGATACCAATAAGTACTTAAACAAACTACAAGGATCAATTAATTTGAGTAAAAACATGCTAACTTGTATTGATAAAAGAGAGTGTTTTCAATCATGATTGTTAAAGGAGGTTACACTTGAACTCCATTGTGCAGTTGCAATGCAACATGGAAGTGGGGTGGAGCACAGTGGTGGGTTTACATCACCATGTTTACCAAGAGATAATTTTCACCTGTAATTTCGACTACTTTGGACAAGTGAAGATATTGTCCTCTTCAGGTCTTAGAAAAATACGAGTTGGCCAGCTGTGTAAAAAGTTCTTATCAGCCTAAACTTTCAGTTCAAGATCCTATCCAAATGACATGCGAACAGTATGTATAAAAGTTGACCAAGTGTCACATTTGAAGTTTAAATTGTGGATACAAATTGGCTCCTACTGTTGTGCATTAGGATACATGTGGACAAAAAAAAACCTCTAATAATATTTGAGTGCATAATCTGCTGCCTTGCATTGCCTCTGGTGAAATGAAGTATTCATTTTAATTGTATTTGAATGGGTTGTATTAATTTATTATACAGTACTACGTGGTTTTTAGGGCCATGCAACCGCATGTAGAGTGGCTTAAGCGAACAGTGTACCTTCAGTTGATTGTAATGGATTGTGGATGGATTGTAATGGTTCGCCTGCAGCAACGTAACAGTAATTCTCTCAATTTCCATTTAGGTCAAATAAATCATCAGTAACACTGAAAACCTCATTCCACAGTACTTATGATTCAGCGCATTCAAACATGCTGCTGCAGGTTCTAATGCTTCTGAATGTCATGAGCAGTAATGCAAACCAACATTTACATACATTCACATATAGCAAATAATCACAAATGCATATGGCATTTTACTGCAGCAAAATAAATAAAAAAATGAGAATTGTACAATAAACTAAGCTATGGCAATAGCATTAAATATATGAATACATCATTTTTTGCCTCTGAATTTAGATTACCAATCATGTCTGTTCAAATCAATACATCGACACAAATATTAGTCTAGGTGAAATTCTTGCATCATGGCTGTTGTTTCTGGTGGTGTAACATTCAGCATTTTCACCAATGAAACCAAAGACTCTAGTACCCAAATGGCCTTAATTGGTGACACATTTTAAAAGTTACATTCCAAAATGGTACTTAACAATTTTGGGATAAGGAAAGTTACTAGACATTAACTGCACAGTAAAACAGACAACTGCATCATCTGAAATGTTTCTGCAGAGAGCAAAGGCCTGGATATATTCAATAAACCTAACAATGCTCTGTGATGAGACTGACTTTGATGCCATTAAACCTTTTTATCCAGAGCTACAGGTTTTAGTTGACAGTTATCTCATTTGGGAATTAAATTCTTGATATCTAATTACAAAAACACTTTAGAAGATTTCATTTTAATCTTCTTGTATTTACAGTGCCACTACAGTAATAAAATATAACCTTTTATCTTGTTCACACAGTGGTGGAGAAACTGAACCGGTAACTGTATGACAACTTGACGTTTACAACATATTGTAGATTTGCCATCTATACTGCAACAGTAGATAATGGATGATGGTAATTATAGAAGGAGCTGTAAAGTGAAGGGTTACCAGAAACAAAAATCCAAAGAGAACATGCTTTCTCTTCATTTTTTGCGTGGGACCTTATCGCCAAGCGGTACTTCATCCATCAGTTTCTGGAAAACAGAGAAAGACGTAAGGGAGGACTGTTACTACTACCATAATACATCTTTTAAATTTAAATACATTTAATTATTAGATTTTAGATGCATACATAAACAAACAATATCATAAACAAAGAGTACAGTATATAACAAAAATTCAAAGTTGACCTCTAGTTTGATATGTTCACTCCCTATATCCTCCACTGAACCTCTAATGAAAACCCTTTGGGTTCGCAGCAGGAGAGGCAGGTGTCATTGCAGGTGATACACACAGACACTCCTGAATCTGTTAAGAACCATCATTTCCGCATCTTGCTCACACCAGAGGTGGAAAACACTGACTGACAGGTTTCTGATCTTTATTACTGTAAAAGCCAATATATAGGCTCTGTATGTCAGCAAACTGTCGTATCAGTCTAACAGTCTGCTGCAATAGCCAACTGAGATGAGTATTACAGCAGACCTCAACCCACAAGGTCCAATCAAGCTTTATCATCTACACACACACACACACACACACACAAAGAAAAAGTACCTCTAGCAGTCGGCTGTAGTAGGTGAAGTCATCCTCCCCGTCCCCCCGTAGGTCCTCTACTTGGTATCTCCTGCAGGCCAGTACCAACTCATTGGCATTGAAGAGGGGTGCAGGGTCGATGGAGTGGCCATTGATCAGGCTCACCAGGTACTCCCGGTAGTGCTTCCTGAACAATACCAACCATGTTAACATATTTACTACTCTGGAACTAAGTACTGACAACAACAACTCTGAAATGACATGATGATGTAATAGATGCTTATATCTTATATAGTTTTGCTTATATCAAGATTCATATCAAAGAAGTCACAAGAAGGATAGATGGACTGATTGCTCTATTAGGGGTACTATAATTAAAAGTCAAATTTTTAATTCAAACTTTACCAAGTCCAATTGACGGACACACCCAACTATCCTTACTCTTAAACTTTGCCTCTATCACTATACTGTGAAATGCACAAACATTAGGTATCATCATTGCCAATAATTAGCCCAAACTATGCCTGCATCACGAGTGAGGTGCAATGTGTTATCATGGTCTTGTTAGCAGGTGTAACCAAATTGAATGATGACATCATACTCGCAGAGGCCGGCATGTCCAGGCTGTGTTTGAGCTCCGCAGGCTGAATCTGACTGCTGCCCTCCCTCGTCCTTCTGCTCTATCACGCCACACAGACCTGGAAACAGAAGGAAGGAAAAAGGAAATGGGGAAAAAAATAAGACGGGAGAAAGAAAGAGATATGAGAAAAAAAAGAGAATACCTATTTGACTGTGTATGCATCTTTTCTGTCTTTTGATACTTTCGAAGAACAAGTTTCCTCACAACAATAAATATGAGGATATTCCTCCTCTCATCTTTTCTATACTGGGTTAGTTTAGGATTAGGACTAAAATTAGAATTAGGATTAAGTTTAGATTAAAGTAAGGGTTATAGTTTGCAATGTACCCTCAGTGATGAAGAGAAGAAAACCTCATATGAAATAAATAGCCAGTACTAAAGACACTATCCCTGCAAACTTCCTAAAAGAGAAACCACTCAGTCATAAACATGCAGCAGGTTTGCAGCAGGAGGACCCAAACGCAGTCAAAGATACAGTTTAAAACATTTTTTTTAACTAAAACTTGCAAGATACGGTACAGAGGCACAGCAATTAACGAAACTAAGAGATGGATGGAGGCTGAGGGGAGAGAGGGAGAGAAAAATCAAATACAAGCACACAGAGAAAGACAACACAGAGTGACGGACATACAGGGAGAAACTAGGGAGCTGTGGCAAAACAACCCCCATGCTATATTTCATCTACTGAAAAAAAATTTGGAACCTCTTTTTTATCTTAGACTCATCACAGACACGCACAAACACATGCGCATGCATGCAGAGTTCAGCCCTTCAGTACCTGTCTGTGTTCCAGGTGGAGGGTCAGTGTTGAAGGCCACCCCATTGTTCTGTTCAGCCACAGAAAAGACACCAATGTACACTACAAAACATATCTGTACATAACATAAAATATAGAACTGGGACCACTGGTGTACAGTTTCCTGAGATTGTTTAATATTTGTAAAAACTCTGTGATAAATGTACAAATCTGGTTACCATAGGAATCTGCAAAAGCACAATTTTTCTACACTGGGTTTCCCCTTGCTTCGGTAATACAATCAAATAACATCAAGCCAAGACACAAACTTAATGTAGGGTCTTGGGAAGTGTGTGTGTGTGTGTGTGTGTGTGTGTGTGTGTGTGTGTGTGTGTGTGTGTGTACCTGCAATAAAGCCTGCAGTCTGCTGGGCTCCCAGTCTCTCAAATAGAAGAGGCAGTCTCTGGGATGATGAGCATGTAATCCAGATACACTGCACTGGTCCACCGCACAGGTCTAGAT
>OMLF01056390.1:132632-159491 GCA_900302615.1 Holocentrus rufus | reverse complement strand
AGCCCTCCTCCACGGGCGAGGTCTGCACAGAGGTCTCCTGGCACGTCTTTCCCAGCCTCCCTGCTCTCATCTGGGAGGCCCTGTGGTTGGCACCGCCCAGAGCTCCCATATTATCCGCAGTGTCCTTTGCCAAGGAGCCCTGCTGGCCCTGCAGCACTGCAATCTTAATCCGCAGGTCATCAATGGTCCTCTCCAGCTGAGGGATGAGACAGACTTCATCTTCTGAGGATGACTGACCCGATTTCAACCTGCTGGATTCTTTCTGCCAGGGAACAAAAGAAGATTTTAGACCAACATTAAAGTAAATTAGGGTTTGTACCAAAAATAAAACGTGTAAGGTTTTTATTCTTATTTCCTCTTTCGAGTGGGAAATGAAAACCTACTGTGTTTACCAGAAATCTAGAAAAGCAGAAACACTCTCACATCTTGGAATTTGCTATTTAGGTCTTGAACACATTATCATCCCGTAAATCCCATTAAAAAGTGAAACAACACACCCTGCATAAAAAGCAGTATAACACCCACAACCAAGGGAGCTTAGTGGCAGGGCTGTGAGCTAGAGAAGGGTCAAGGAAGTCCATCACGTCTAGACTCCGTCAGACCTCTGGCTCCAGACTGGTTAGACCAGGGATGAGGGGAGTCTCCGAGAGATTTGACCCCAGAGACATGGAGTCTCATTGGGCCTCATATGGGGAGGGTCGCCGTGTGGTTGTACACATTCCCAAGTTGTGGTCACATGTTTGAATCTTAAAGAGAATGTTTGGTCTGTATGGCCAGCCTGATTTATAATTATTCCAGGAAATACGGAGGCTTGAAGTGTTAATCTAAAAAAGTTTTTCAGGCCAATCCTGACCTCTGGTGGCTGAACTACAACTTACAATTCAGGCATTTAGCAGATGCAAGTGATGAGTGAGGAGTCAGGGGTTCAGTGTCTTCCTCAAGGACATTTTGATGGATCACACTGGCTGTTCTGGGAATCAAACTTGAAACAAACCTGACCTGACCTAAACTGAGTACCTGACATCACTCATTATAATGTATGGTGCATGGGAGCCTTGTCAGGGAGAACAAAGTATTGTACTTGTGGTAACAAAAGTAGTTTTTTGCAAAAAACTACACATGATTTTGTATATTTGGTAGAGTCTTCATAACTAAAATCTCATGGTCACATAGAAAGAACCATTGTTCTTGCAATTATCAAATATCTATACTGGCAACTAACTGTAGAATCACTGTGGAGTTATAGTTGCTAAATTGTTCAATTGCAAATCACAGAAGAGAGCCAACAATGAGGCCTTTTGTTTTGGAGATGATGAATGGATGGCAACACTGCAGAGAGGGACAGGAAAGGTGAACATGAGAGGAGAAGGAAGAGGAGGAAGAACAGCATCCAGGGATCCATCCAGGCCTGGATCTGTCATGCCAGGCGATACTTCCTTTTTGCCATATTTCAAGAAATTTTGGGACATGAGACAGAAAGTACAGTCAAGATGCAATCTAATCCTTTTTTCACAGTAGACAGTAGCCCTGTTTTCTCTGGTTTCATCCACTGCATGTTCTGTAAGTGGGACACTTTATGTTGCTAAAACGTATACAGCATATTTTCACTATATTTGTGTGTTTGCTTTACATTTGAATAAGATAATAGCATGTAGATCTTTTACAACACACTATTGTGCATGGGTTAATATATTATATGATACATTTCATTTCAATTACTTCAAGACAGTACAAAAACATATTTATGTTTACAAATTACATTAATGTAGTTTGGTGTCCAAGATATTGATTTCTGATTTTGCTGCCAAAGCGTACAATGAGCAAAATTGTCAGTCATTGTAAATAAATGGAAGGATGACGATGGATGCAACCAACCTGAGAGAACAGTCCTCCTGGTGTCTTGGCTGATAACTGCTGTGGAGGGAGCCTCTGGGCCTGTAGTCTGCCTGTAGTTCGTCCTCCATACTGTTCCCACAGGTGAGAAGACACTGGCAGCCCTAAAGAAGCCCATGTGTACAGCTGCTCCTCCTGCAGAGAGTTTAGGAAAAGAGCAAGTGGGTCACAAATCCAAGGTGATAAATGTCTGGGCTTAAAACTATTGATTCACTGCAGAGACTGCCAAGTATGTGGCAAAACAAACTGCATAGGCTGCAGTGAAATGTAACCCACAGGTGGATCGAGGCACAATGACCTGAGGTTCATGACATCCACTAGTGACAGACCTGCAAAGGATGAGGAAGTTCTTTCTACAATGGACTTCACTTCACAGGGCTTTATTTATTTATTTATATTATTGTTTGTCTGTAACATCCAATGTATCAACAATAGCCCATCTGAATGATTTAGACTGAGCATGCTATTTATCAAGGCCTAGGCTCAGCCTCATCATAAATGCAACTCACTCATGCTTGTACTCAGTTTTATTTTAAAAAAATTTTTGAAAAGGCATTTATTATCTCCTTACTGTACCGTTTTGATGAATCTCTGCCCTAGTTAGCTAGTTTGCTCGTCTCCATTGTGAACATGTGACTGTATTATTTATGTCAGTGGCAGGTGACCCTAAGCTGTGCCAGAGACCTGTCAATGTTGTCAAGTTCTCCTCAGTACGAGCTGGAAGGCAGGGCGAGGCTACATGTTAGGCAGAGCTACACGTGTAGCCGTCTTCTTCTACACTTGTTGAGAAAAGCTCACACAGCGTTGGGGGCGGGGCTACACGTGTTGCACTGTCCAACATACAGGCCTACCTCGTCTCCCAGAATGCACTGAGGGGCTTTTCAATGCTGTTGCTTTTCCTTGGTCCCTGATGGAGATTGATATTACTTTACGTCTAGTTACTTTTATTTACTTCTGACGATAAAGAAGTGCATGGGACTCCCTTTAACATAATAAAATAAAAAATGATAAGACAACAAGATTATGGGAATTAACAGAGACTCCAAAACAACCTGTTTCATCGAGACATCAACAGCGTTCACAGAAAAGCCATTCATAATTAACCATGTTTACCTTATTTTAAAGATATTACTCAATACCCATTTCAGACTCCAGTACATGAGACAGACACACATGAGGATTGTTAGACTAATTCAAAGGAGCCAACATATGGTCCTCTGAATAGAGGCTGCTTTCACTTTACCAGTAAACTCAATCAAGATACGATACTCTTCCTGAAGAGAAGGACTGTATTGTGTTGTATCTGCTTGGCCTCTCGGTGTAGAAGTGAACCTGAGGCAAATTTAAACACCTTGTGTTGTAAATTTAAGCTAAGGCAATAAAGTTATTCCAGAGGGTAATGAGATCTTTCCTTGGATCGGCCTAACACTTGGGCATTTTTTTCCCCTCGTATAAATTACTTCAAGCATGTGGGACTAAATGCCATGCATTGATGAAATGCATGCAAATTGGCCCCAGAGTAAATCAAACTGTCATTGCACAGTGGATTACATCAAGGTGCCTGATTTATGTAAGAGCAGAAAAGCCTTCCAAGATTGCGAGTGTGTGATGATCATGTATTTGCGTGCATGCATCTGTCTCTTTTCTAGGGCTTTAGATGCTATTTGTTCCAGTCATGAAGCTGACTTATGATGATGTTTTCAGTACAGTTGCTGTCAGTGTCAGGACAAAATGTTACAATAGCCAGAGCCTGGTAACCTGAGCTAGAGCCAAACATACAAACAGTGAGAATACAGACCATGCCAGAATCACATAAAGCCATGCCACTCAGAAGTATTTGCCCACACAATGATATTACTGACTGTAAATGGGGTGATATGTTATTTATAGTTCTTAAACCCCCCTGCCCCGCCCATACACACACACACACACACGCATACTCCCTCTGTACAAAATGAAGGCAATGGTGTATTCGATTTCAGGCAGTGTGCAGAACAAGAAACCAATCATCTTAGATTTATAAAGAAAATACAGTAATGAAATGAGATACGATGACATATTTAGGCAGCAAAGACCAGGACAAGGAGACCAGGAGAAACAATAAAAAGAAAGGGAGCCAAAGTGAGAGGGGAGAGGCGATGAGCTAAGTGATTAATTTCGAAACGGAAAGTAACTGTAAAAGGAAAAAGGGTAAAAAACATTGGGACAACGAGGCGTTAGGGGAAAGGTTGCATGGAGACAGAGAGACACTGTGATGATCTCAACTGTGATTTATTTTACAAGGGAGATTAACGGTAAGATATAAAGCAACAGCGATGACATCTGTAGTCTAAATGGCAAAGGGAGAGGTTATTCCTGGTCATGGTGAATAATGCAGGACTCCAGGCCCAGCCCAGGTAGACAGACACTAGGAAAGAGGAGGGCATGAGTCTCTGTCCAATCCTGACATGGCGAACGTTTTGCTGGGGAAGAGCAGCCTGAGCCCAAGGCACGTGGAGTTGTTACATAACGCGGTCAGCAGATGGTCTACGCAAGCACAGATGTGTGTTTGTGTGTGTGACCGAGAGCGCAGAGAGACTGAGTGAGTGTCACAGGGATTGCTATTAAGCAAGCCATGCGAGGAAATGCCTGAATATATGTGCGTGCGTCCCTGTCCTTCTGTGGATGTGCGTGCGCGTGCATGTTTGTGTTTGTGTTTACTCACCTAACCGTGCGCCTTTGTCAGAATTGGACATGAATGAAAGTGCACTCTATTTGTGGCTGCATACAAATGGACGGACATGTCATTTTGCATTTGAGATCTATGTGAACGAGCTATCGAAGCTCATGCATGTGCAAGTGAGGGATTGCTTTATTGCATTTGTGCATGTATGTGTGTGTTTGGTTGCTTATGTATAGGAATGCAAACCCGTATGTGCTGATGGGCGGGCGTATTTGTGCATGCATCCAAGGGGGAGGGGCACTGTGCAACTAGAGACAAATGCTAATCTGTTCAGATACAAATCTGCTTTGGTAGCTGAGAGGCAGAAGAGGAAAAATAAACAGTTGAGCGAACTCTTCTCATCACACTGAACACACACAAAGAAATAAGACAACTCATTGCCTTGAGACACAAAAAGGATCTGGCCTATGGGGGTCATTATATGAGAAGTGAAGACAGATATACTCATTCTGAGCATGCATATCAGCATGTACATTTATATACAAATGCATACAGTTACAATTACATACACATACTATATACACACGCAAACACACACACACACACAGTAGAGTGAATAAAAAGATGGTAATAGGATTTGACCAAATTTGGAGCAATTTGCATCCTTTCTAGACAACAGAACGATATCTTCTTCTGCGATGCACTCTCAGTCCTACCTCTACCAACACAGAGTTCAGCTGGGTGGATTTAGCTGCGAGGGGCTTGTGATAAAAATGGCACTGACAGTGGGCTCGGTGAACTGTGCAGGGGAACGTGAGAATACACGCACGTGAGATTAGGCCTGAGCAAAGCATTACTGGAACCAAGATTTAAAGATTTATGAAATAAACTTTCATATGGCCACCCTGGCTACATGTGCCACTTCAGATAATAACATGTCTCTGAGATGAATCACTGTAATTTAAGATCGGATAAGCTTTGCAGGATCGTATATATATTATTTGGTAAATCCACCGTTTCGTGGTGCAGTCTTAGCAAAAAGAGTTTACTCTTATGTGGTCCTAAGCTGCAATAAAGGTTCTCTGTGCTGTCTGTAAAGTTTGCAATGTGTTTGGCTGGAAATAAAAAGTTCTATGAAGACAAGATATATCATCCCTTAAAGTTGGACTGATGGTACTGCAGTTTTGACCTTTGACTAAAACATCCCCTTCAAGCCAGTTGGGGTAACTTTTTGAACGCTGGAACACAGTGTGACAGCATGAATCACCTCCTCCAGATTTCATCAAAATCTGGAGCAGTTATGTCTCAGATAAAGCAAACTTGCCCGAGGCAGATCACATCATCAGTGAAGACAAAGGCCTTACATTAAAGATGTGTGTGGCCGGTGTGACGGTGTTGTCCCAGTCCAGCTCTTTGAGGCTGTCGCTGAAGGGCTGCAGGAGACCCAAGGCCAACATACGCCGACAGAATGCCCTGGCCTCCTCTTCTGAAGACGCTTCTCCATGCTGGGCACACAGCCTCTCCAACAGAGTATGACCTGACAGAGAAGAGAGAGACAGAGTGAGAGAGAAGGGATGAGATGAGATTCAGTGAGGGGAAATGAAATGTTGACATGACATAAGGCCAATTATTTTCAGAATGGGAACTGAAACGAATGGATAAAATAAAATGTGGAAAGGTAATATTGAAGACAATAGCGGAGAACAACAGCAAGAGAAATCTATTTTATCTGTGGCAAAAAGTTAAGGTGTTTCTAGTCATGTAGAATAATGCAGAGCTCTGGTCTCCAGGCTAAAGCAGGACGTTAAGATAAAAGACAGAATTTGGAGTCAGATTAATGAAGCTCCTCGTAGGTTTTGACAGGTCAAGACATCAAGCTATCTGATTAGCTGTAGATCAGCTTTTTTCAGCCCTCCAAATAGCCTAGTTGCCAACATCTGACCGTCACCTGGCTTCAACCTGTCAGTCGATTGCTTGATTGTCTTAAACTCGCCATCTTAAGAAGCAGCTTCTTGCCGCGTTCGCTTTACAAACTCTCCACCACCCCAGCTCCACCTGTCTTGTAGCATGTCATTAATCATGTGTTATAGCTGAGTTTTAACAATCTATAACAACGTCTGTTCTTTGATGTCATTGTTGCTGTAGGGTCTGTTCTCTAAATTCAATGTATGCTTGTAGCCTTTCAACCTTTGTTCATGTTCAGACATTACCAGCGAAGATGTGGTGAGGCGGGACTATGTGTTAATCAAAGAAAACGCCCAGTGGTGATCCAATCAACGAGCTGGAGAAAAATGTCTCAGATTCAGATGTGCTAATCAAACACCTACAGTGCAAGTGCAAACTCCCTTCACTATTTAAAAGATGGTGTTAATTGCAATGTGCTTGAAATGACACTGTTTTCTATAGAGAACAGATAGAAGCTGACTGGTATTCAACACACCATTCATGAAACTATATAAGGATATTACATTTCCTGCTCATATTTGTCCAGGGATCAAGGCAAGGAATAAAGAATGGGGGGATTTTATCATGGAATGAGCGTGAGGGTGAAAGTGAGTTCAAGCTGTGAAGGATTACTATAGAAATCAGTGATAATCTCTAAATCCTAGAACAGATTTCCCGATTTTCTATGGCAGCAGGAGCAAAAGTCATCATTAAGGTCTTGGAGAAAATATTGACAATGTGACAGGAGCAGAGACATGAGCAGGAACTCGGGGAACCTGGGACCAAACGTAACTGTCAGTTCAATAAAACTGGTGCACTGAGTAGTCAGCTGATCATGCTGTTAGATGGACTTGAATCTTGAGGACATGTGATTCAGAGGACAGCATCAGATTAATTAACAAAACCTTGCAGTTAATGGCCCTGCGGACTGTGGGTTTGACAAACAAAGGATTAATGTGGGAATAATAAAAACTGTTGCCGTGAAATGGGCTTCATTCTCGGTTTTCCACAACAACAGAAAATTGATTTTGTCCCATAGTAGAGGGACAAAACACAGGGCTAAAAGGAATATGTTGAGGTGCAGTCTTCTAGAGTCAGACCAGCTAAACCTTGTCCCACACAAGATCTACAACCACAAAAAGTCAAATCAGTTCACTTCTACATAAACTCCCCACAGTCAGAAGTGTTTTACTACAGGACTTGTCTTATTATTCACTATCTGGCACAGAGTCTGCGGTTGTGTCACAGTTAAATCAGTTTTTTGATTTAACTGTGAATCTTCTTTTCTGTCTTCGTATCACCTCCTATTCACCTAGTGTGACCTGGGTTTCTAGCTGAACTGATCAATGTCACAGTCCTGATTGAGTGAGCGATTGAAAACTGAAACCACCAGAGTGGATCTGGGCGAAAACAAGGCAGTTTTGAAGTAGCGGGTCAATTGTTTACGGAGATTGGAGATTCAGGGCACCTCCATTATTTGACTGGGGCTAGCTCACCTGACAAAATCTGAATGGAACTCATATTGCCATTTATTTTTGGCATGCAGATAAACTGTCACTTAGGTTTAGCCTCTGCAGGCGTACTATGTGTGTGCATGTGTGTGCGTGTGTGTGTGTGTGTGTATTTTGTGTCTAAGCCAGTGGGGCAGAGCATGGCATTGTGGCAGTGCGTGGGTGGTCATGTTGTCACTCGGCACTCTGATTTAGCAGCACAGGCGCAGACAGTGGAGAGCAGCTGAGCTCCTGACACTCAACACAACAGACAGGAGGACAGTGTGCCATTGTTTTGTTCAAAAAGAAGCCTTTGTTCTGAGGATACTCAATAAAGAACCCCTACTGCTTTATCTACTTTTTCATGTGCTATTATGCTTTTCTTGCGTGCTATCCTAACTTCAGTATCCTTGCTCTAAGACCGTGCTAATTCATAGGTCATTAGAATATAATCACGGTGCAATTATAATTACCATTGCATAATAACCTAATCTCTAATGGAGATAGGGATTGAAGCCAAACAAATAAGATTTACATCCCGCCCACCAGGGATTCCCGGCCTGGACTAGATATTTCATGGGAGGATTAAATGTGGATATGAATATTTTTTCCGTGTGTTGTCAATGAAAATATGGCTGCAGTACCCACTCATCAGAAGGTGGAGGAGTCAATTAAATTTTTTAATCTCAGAACAAACTGAAGCTAAGATAAGTTGCACTCTCATCAATAATCATCCTCCAGTAGGTGCTAGCTTAATTTTTTTCCCCAATCAATTATTTAACCCTATTTTTATCCAGCAGCCACACAATAATTTTAGATTCTTCTCAGTCTGATCTAAATCTTAAGCGACTTAAAACAAAGCTCATATATAATATACAGTACTTCAGAGTATGTGTCTTTCTTGATCTGCAACATCTAAATTACCTTTTGCATATGCCACTCACCAGAGAAGACATCCAGATAGAGCAATGAAGCATTGGAGCTCTGGCGGCCAGAATGGGCTCTCCTGGAGCCCAGTGTCCAGTAAGCCCCGCCTGTGGACCCCTTCTCCGATGCACCCTGCTCCTGGAACTTCACCCCACTATCCTGGCTACTTCTCAGCTCGTCCAGCTCTTTGGACCAGTCTGCAGAGACAGTGTGAAGTCCAGCAATAGAGCAGGACCTCTGCCTGAGGCTCCTCCATTCATGGACCTCACTGGGGCCTTCATCTCTTTCTGAAACAGGAATGGCATCTGTTTTTCTGGGGACGTTGGGGCTGGTAATGGGGGAGGCAATTGGCGAGGTAAGCTGTCGGGTGGTGGTCTTAACGTACGAAGGGTGGACAGGAGGGTAGAGCTTCACAGTGGCAGAGGCACCGGAGGACGTACGTCTAGGATAAGACCCATGGGAACTGTCTGATGTCAGCTGGCTAATGGACATGCTACTCTTTCTCCTCTTCAGGGACAGGAAGTCCCGCCTCCCATTTTCCTCTTCCTCCTCCCGCTCCATAGACAGGTCCAGGGTGCTCACACTCTTGAGCGACCCCATTGGCCCTGTCACCACGGGGTCAATGCGGACACATGGCACACAAAAGTTTTTGCTTGGTGTATCCCCACTGCCTTGGCTTGGCAGTGAGGGCAGAACCGGGCTCTCAAGTTCATCTTGGTGCTCCTCCGCACTCTCATAGGAGGTGGTGGTGGCAGTGGTGTCAGGGAAGCTATATGTGCTGTTGCTCTTTGGAAAAAGGCTGCCACTGCTTCTCTCTGTGTCTGGGGCTGAAGATGAAGGACCGCTCTCACTCAGGGATCCTTGTTCGGACAAGTTTCTTGATATGGGTATGTCATGTCTCATAGACTCAACACTTTGTTCTTTAGCTAAAGCGTCACTACCACTGGAGATAACTTCCTTACCCAGGTTTAGTAGCTGTGGAGGTGTCACTTCCCTCTGTTTAGTAGTCTCAGAGCGTTTATATTTATTTCCCTCAGAGATTGAACCTTCAGGGAAACGGCCAGTGACCTTCTCCAAGACCTCATCACTGGCTCCATGTTGTTCCCTGATGGCCTGCTGGATGTCGGACAGCAGATCCTCATTTTCAGTTGCTGAGTGGAAACTATAGAGGTCAGCATCCGACCCTGAGCTTGCCTTCCTGCCATCCTCCTCCATTGTGGATTCTCTGGTCAAACGGCCCCGTTCGCCCTCGCCATCCGATATCATACACATCTCATCAGCTGACAGATTCGCCTCTGCACAGGGCTTGAACTCATCCTTGGACAACCCTTTTGCCTTGGACAGACTCTTTCTGATCCTCATGCTGGAAAACACAGAACCCTTAGAGTCTGATTTTGATTTCTTCCTCGTGCCATTCTCCCCTGCTCCTTTGCTTTGCTTACTCTGGGACTTCTTCCATTTTTTGTCCACTTCCCTGTCATCGGCATCCCTATCGCAGGGGGCATCCCCGACTCCTCCTCCTGCTGCCCCACCGTTTCCTCCTCCTTTCTTCTGCTTTCCCTCCTGGTTCCCCATGTTCCTGAACAGGCGGACGCCCTTAGCTATCAGGCCATGCTGCTGGGGTCGAGCCTGGGCACGCTGGGCTTCGTCCTGGGCTGTTGTGAATGCTGGTCCACTGCTGGTCGCAGCCCGCTCAGCGCTGCCTAATCCCTGCTGTCTACTCACCACTATTAAAGGCAGCTGTGAGGATGATGTTGCCTCTGCTGATGCTGCTGACGAGAGGAGGAGGAGACTGGCACTGGCAGCCACGGGCTCACTACCACTCATAACTCGCTCACCCTCCCTCCCCGGCTCAGCCAGTCTCACTCTATCATCCTTTCTCTCTCGTCGCCCCTCCTTTCTCGCCCCATCTGCTGCTGCACGCTCTGCTGTCTTGCATAACGGGTTGCTGGTCGAGCGAGCCAGGCGAGGATGCTCCGGAGGCTGCGGCCCTTGTCCCCTCTCGACAGGGGAGGGAAGTGGCAGCTGAGGATGCCGCTGCTGCTGATAATGTTGTTCTAAGATGGACTGCTGTTGTAGTTGCTGAGGAAGAATGAGTGAGTGCTGTTGTCTGCGGAGGAGGTTGGTCACACTGCTTTTCCTCCTGCCTTTGAAAGTGGTGGTGAAGAAGCTCTCTTTCAGGAAGGGCACCTGGGTCTCCACTGTCTTAATAGTCTGCATCCTGACCGCTATGGTCTGTTTCTCACCTAGAGGGGAGAGAGTCTAGACTGGGAAAGAGGGAGGGAAAAGAGCAGGTTTACACAGAATTAATTAATTTTATAGTACAGCTAGGCTTGATAAAAGAGGAGAGGCTTTCTGTTCTCATTGGAGACAAGGGGCTTTAAGGGACTTTCCTGTTGATATGGTTGTTTTTGAGAGATTCAAAAGAAAACCTATGACACAGTCATACAAAGTGAGAGCACTAATGTTTAGGTTTTTATTTTGGTCTCTCTTTTACTATTATCTAAGTTTTGATTTCCCAGGCCTAGGTGTCTGTGCTGACTTAGAGAAAGTCTGATTGAGATTCATGTGACGCTCTGTTAGCTGAAAACAGCAAGAGAACTGCAGTGAAGCTAATTTCACTACTGAACACAGTGAGGGCATTTAAGGGCTAATAAAATGTCTTAGTCTCAGATCCAAAGGAGAAATTTAGTCTCATACAGATACTTTAAAGAATATTACCTTCCTGTGTAGAGATAAAAAGCAGGCAAGAAACATACAGTATCTTGGCTCCATATATGAAGAAACCAAATGACATAGTATTGCACAAAATGTATTTCTAATTCTTAGATCATACATTTATTTGCATCATTGTGTGTGCACGTGCATGGGTGCAATGTTTGCGTGTATTTGTTTGTTTGTATGCGTGTGCGTGTGCCCACATCAAAGCATGTCTGATGACTAACTAATTGCAAATGGGTGTGGTACTCTCAAAGCAGAGCCATCTATTTGTCTACCTCGATTATCTATATCTATTATTCACCTACTTAATAAAGACAGACATCCCCTTCCTGTCAAATAGATTGATCTGATTTAAAAGATGTGAGTAGCTTAAATAATACCAATACATATAAAATATTCATCTTTGAAACAAGGATCAGAAGTAAACGTAAAGACCATTTGCCAGAGTTAAAAAGCTAACATAAACATAAAAGCTTTTCTAAACATGGGAATAACTTCCTTTCTTGGTAAAACATTATACGATCGCTTGGCGGCACATTCCAAGAGAAAACATTTCATGGCGGAGAAATTAAACAATATATCATAACCACTTATAATACAAACAGTGAAAAAGAGACCTTTTTAAAATTTCACTACCCCACTAAGTAGGCCTCTTCAAACTTTAAGCATATAACTACAATGTACTTACCCGAGTGGTGGCTTCTCTCCGTGCTTCCTCGTCAGTAGTGACTGAAGAAAACAGGACAAATGAGTGCTTGTCTTTGGCTATGAGGCGCTCCTCAGCCATGGGTCACATGAAGATGAAGTCTTTTCCCATCACATGTCCGGCCTCCCTGGCCTTCAACCATCAGCACTGTCTGATGCTTCTCACACTAACTTCATCATGCTACTCAGAACACAGAGAGACACGAGCTTTTGCATTAGACTGTGACTGAGAGACAAAATTAGATAACAGGATACCCCCTCACTTGTTTATAGCAGATTGTTAACATCAGATAACTTATGGTCAATCACATTACCAACCTTATAAAACAGTTTATTTGCACAGTGTAATGGAACATGAGGAAAGATATTCAAAATGGATAGAAAAGTGAAACAGCTTATAGTGGATATCAGGCAGATGCTGCATGCTCCAAATACATGTTGGGATCATGACTTGAGACACACAAAAAACATAATTTTTGAAAAAAAAGCTTTCAGTTTGTTTGTTTATTTACTTAAAATATGAGTGTGACTGACATACTTGAAATGTAACAAAATCTCAATTTTCTGTATGTTCACCACGTTAGGTAGTTTACATTCCCAATATTAAAACCAAAAAACAAATATTTTGATAAAGAACAGTATTTGTAAGAATTCACTTAAAATTGCAGAAAATAATATCCAATGGTGCACAGGCATGGATTATCTTTTTCATTTTCAATGAACATAATCTCTCTTGCATACAGCACTCAATACCATTTTATATTATAGCCCATTCATTCTTTAATATGCAAGTTACTACAGTGTATTTGCCGTCATTATTATTTTGCACAACACTCAAACAATTGAAAATTTGGCTGCTGCACAAAAGAAAAAAAATCTGATTTACATTATAATTTGTTCCTGTGATGATAGGTACAAATAAAGATTAATTGTTCTCTCACTTGGCATATTTATGTTGAGTTTTGTACTGTACGCAATAGGTATTAGCTCACCTCTTTAACAGACAAACCTGAAGTAGACCCTGAAAGCTATCAGTCACTTCCAATCAGAAATCACTGGCAAGAACTCTCAGTAACAATTAAGAATAAATGAATTACCCTAAATCATATGAGATTAAAATCTTTTGTCAAATTAGGACAGGAGTTTAAAATATTCTACATAATGACTGGTTATGAGTTTGGTCATTGTTTGCTGGATGTCAAATATGCTGTATTTAGATAATTACAATTCATTAGCTTATAGCTTTTCAAATCATGGAATCAAACAGAGCTGGAATATGGATCCTTCCTTCACACTTGTATGTATAAAACTGTCAAAATTTCCTTTTTGCTTGTAGTCTTGGAATCGACAAGATGGGATTTTGATGCTGCAGCCCTATGTGAGCTTCACTGACAGTGATGTAACCTACAGGCAAATGCATAGTAGGGCTTTCACAAGCCACTAGAGGCTGCCATTGCTCTACTAAATCAAAGATGGTCTGCTTCTTTTTTCAACAGTTACACAGATGAATTTTTTTGTACAATTTTAAAAGGTAGTGTATAATCAAAACACACATTTTGATAAATGAGCGTCTTTGTGTGTACAATCAATCATTGTGTATCAAGTCAGAAATATTCAAATGTACACAAATAGTATATCATCATTATCATTGTATAATCATTATTCTTAACATAAAAACCTCAAGTACATAAAACACAACCAAGCTACTTGACGCACTTATTATTGTCTCCACCATGTAAACCACAACAATCACATTGAACACAACAGTAGCTCACTGACTGTGGTGCCACACAGAATATTCACAACTCAATTCATCATAGGAATCATTTTCAGACTGGCTCAAAATCTGAGGAATATCTAGAGACCCAAAGATTCATATCACAAAAATAACAAATCTCTGTTGACAGAAAGTAAGGACACAGTTTTCAAACTTTCAATATTTCATCAGACACAAGAAAGCTATATCCATGTAAAAAGGCAATGTACAGAAGAGTTTCGATAAAAACATAAGCCAGCCAGGATAGCAAGTCAAATCAGTACAATGTAGTAGCCTGTGGACACAAAATAGTTTTGGTCTTGGCTTTCAGTCACATATTACAGATACATAGTTTTGTTTGAAACCCAAAACCACTCCACACTTGACAGATCTAGCTACCTACAGAGAGAGAAATGATAAGAAATGTGGATACCCAATCCCATAACAAAGGTATCATTTCCCCTGGTGTCAATTGCACTTCAATAATTCTCCTGCAAAGCATTTTAAAGCCCTTTTCTATTATTTTCCATTCAGTCAGTTCTTTCAGCTGCACTTGTGTGAAATGGTGAGAGCTCCTTAAGGACAGAAGGAAAGCTTTCATCTGCGGAGCTCATCTCAAAAAACGCCACACACATACACACCCCTCCATGCACGCACACATGCATGCACACAAACACACACCGCCATACCACTTGGTGTTTGCTATAAATCAGACCCCTGCAATGGACATCCCAGCAGAGAAACACAATGAGAATCTCTGAGCTGTGACGCTCCATTAAAACAACCATAATGCTTCTTCCTTTTCCTTGTCCTATCTGAAATGAAGCATGAGCCCATTATCAACCACTCAAAGTCATAATCCCTTATGTGGACTCCCTGGGAATCCTCCTGTGGAAGACCACTGACTGCCTCTGCTGGAACTGCTGCTTCCTCCTCTTCTTCATGTCCCAGCGGCAGAGTAATATCATCTTGAAGGTTGTGCGGAAAGTCTTGTTGCACAGGGCGTAGCACATGGGGTTGACCGTGCTGTTGACATAGCACAGCCAGTATCCCAGTGCCCACAGGGAGTCCGGGATGCAGTTGGTACAGAAGGCATTGATCAGCACCATGATGTTGTAAGGTGTCCATGTAATGATGAAAGCAAATAGGATGGCACTGAGTGTCTGAGCTGCCTTCTTCTCCTTCACTAAGGACATACGCTTCCGCTTGGTGATCTGAGTCCGAGCTCGGGTTGCAAAACGTTTGGCCAGGGCTGCCTCTTTGAAGGAGATGGGGACAGAGGGGGATTTGGTGGCAGTGCTGGTGGTAGTGGTGTTGGTGGTAGTGGTTGCTGGAGGATTTGCCGAGGAGCCCGTTTTGGAGGCAGCCTGGATGGCGGGCATGGATTGGACCTTGCGCGAGCAGAAGCGTTGGTGGTAGCTATTGTTGTCTGGATCACTGGCTCCATCTGGGGTGGTGGTGGCTGTGGTGTTGGTGGTGACTACTGAGTGGCTGTCTCGGCTATCCTCGTCCCCCCTAAGGGGGTCCTCCTCTGAGGCCACATCTAGGTCTTCGCATGAGGTGAGCTGGGAGTTGACGGCAGCCTTTATACCAGGTAAGTTGAGGACAATGGAGAAGATCGCATGGCTCTGTGGAATCATCTCTCTGCCCCCGCAATCCTCATCCTCTGACGATCCAGAGTGGTCCATAGAGACCCCAGCATCATTGTTATTCCAGCTGTCACTGCTGCTTTGATCTGGATCACCCTCTCCTGTTCGGGTGCTACCTGGCCGCCAGGACCGCATGCCAGGCCAACAGTAGAAGCAATTAACCAGCCCCCGGCATGTGCTCTTTTTCTGGGACCTGGTCAGCTCGTAGCTGCTGCAGCTTCTGGAGCTCCCTGTCTGGTGGTGCACAAAACGGGCCCTCTCACCCCCGCCACTCCCACTGCCTCCTCCAGTCCCACCTCGACTCCCTGAGCCCTGCAACCCAGCTAATTCCTTTGAACGGTTCTGGGTCTCCTTGTAAATCCGCCAGTAGAGAACAGTCATGATAGTTACAGGCAGGTAAAAGGCAGCCATGGCCGTGCAGAAGGTTATCGTGGGCTCTGAGAGGAACTGGATGTAGCATTGATCTGGAGGTACTGTCCTTTCACCTACAAAATACTGCCACAGCAGGATGGCTGGGGCCCAGAGAACAAAGGAAACAAACCAGGCTAGACCGATCATCATCCCAGCACGCTTTGTGGTCCGTTTGGCCCGGTAGGTCAGAGGCCTGGTGATAGAAAAGTAGCGATCAAAGCTGATGACCAGCAGGTTCATTACTGATGCATTGCTGGCCACATAGTCTATGGCCAGCCACAGATCGCAGGCCCAGTTGCCCATAGCCCACTGGCCCATCACAATGTAAGCTGTGTAAAGGTTCATAGAGATGACCCCTATGATGAGGTCAGCCACAGCCAAGCTCAGCAGGAAGTAATTGTTGACCGTCTTTAACTGGCGGTTGACCTTGAAGGATACCACAACCAAGATGTTTCCGATGATGGTAATCAGAGAAAGTAGGCCTGTCAACAAGACAATGAGGACAACCTGCCACACAGTGTGGCCCCCTAAGGGCTCATAAACCCGAGGCTGTGTTTGTGTCCCATTTGGGGGTTCTGAGGTGAGATTGAAAAGTCTGTTGGAGGAGGAGGAATTATCATCCAGGGTGGCCACAGGCCAGGGGCTCCCTCCAGCTCCTCCTTGGTGGAGAGCATTGGATTGTGGGTAGGCTCCTGCCCCTGGTGGTAAAGTGATAGCAGTCAGGAAGAAGCCAGGGTCTGTGCTGTTGGAGCTCATTGTTGAGTCCTGGCATATTCTGAAAGGAGAGACAGAAAGAGACAGAGAGCATGGTCAGAAAGCGAAGGAGATGAGGGAAGAGGGAATTGTCAAGAAGGAGGACAGATCGAGAGACAGAGAAAGGGAGAAAATGAAACAACGACAAGACACATAATCAGATGAAATTCCTGTTTCACTTCATATCCACTAGGTGAGGCTGGCAGCCTATTTTATTTGGCTCCATGTCTGATGCAAAAACAGTAGGTGTTTGGGTTTGTTTTACTTTTCATTTGTAATTTCACTTGCAAGCAATCTTCATGCACATTAACTTTGTAAATGCATTGCAAGCCACAAATTCAATTACAACTTGACACCTCAATAAAACATTGAAAATCAAAGTTAATGGGACACTGCCAGGTGCCCAACAATCTCAATGAAAGAGAAGGTCTGTCAACAGCATCTGTTTATTATGAAATTGAGAAAACTGAAACTGAAAAACAAACTGTTACTCACACAGGCAATATATCTTAATGCATGGCTGTCTAGATTATGCTGGGAATGCAACTTTCCACAAACATTTACAGTGACGTTGTAAACAACATGGGGCTTAGACACAAGTCGTCTTCTCCTGTCGCATCAGGTGTGGCAGGGAGAGTTAGCATGCTGGTGGTCTTTATTTAAATTCAGACAGAGAGAGAGGGACAGACTGCAAACACATAGATATTCTGTACCACATAAACAGAAAGAGAGAGAGAAAGAGAAAAAAAAATGTTTTCTAGTAATACAGCCCAAGCTTTCTCTAGCTGAACTAATCCTATATGTGAGGATGAATATCAATAGAAGTATTTTATGGTATGGGCAGACAGACAACAGCAGCAAGCTCAACACCCTGCCAAGGACCGACTCCAAGGAAGACTACTGGCCATATCTAGGCACGTTGCACTCTATTGCTCTATGTACAAACACAGACAGACAGACAGACAGACAGACACACACACACACACACAGAGGTATTCATGTAATGTTGATGGGCTGTTATGTAAAATGAATAGCATGTTTGGGGCAAAAATTTGGTTGTCAGGGAGTGGGGAATTAAGGTGGTGCTGATATTGTGGCGATGCATCACAGATGAGCCTATGTTCAGGAAACAGTGTTTACCTGACATAGCTATGTAAAGCAGCATGGTCAATCTAACACACCAGTGCATTCGAAGAGGCAAAGAAGACTGCAGTACTACTGATATTTCGCCAACAGGTGACAGTATTGTACTTCTCTGTAATCCAATCTTGTCTGGGGAAGATCAACACTAATAGGAGCACAACCTGCACAAAACATCAAGTATGTTTTTGGAAAACCATGGAAAACATATAACAATACATACAACATGAACCAATACGGAATATCATAAACATGGGCCACTGAAAAGGCTGCTGTGGGCCAAGCTGAACAGCACTGGCTCTTTTGGACACGGCTCAGCCTGCCCTGTTAAGTATGAGCTTGGAGAAAACAGGGTGAAGGGAGTTTAAGGGGGGATAGATGGATGAGGGAGCATTCTTAGTCCTTGGCTGGGATTCTGGCCTCTGTCACTGCCTGAAAACAGAAGTTTTTGGTTTCACGTGGATGATGGTAAGTCATGGTGCTGGTTAATTAGTCAGTGGATTTGATCTGTTGTTGCAGAGGAACTCTGGAAGGGAAAAGGTTGAGGACAGCTCCTTGGCAGCGACCAGACCTGATGGCGAAACCAAGGAAAAGCACTTCAAGAGCGAATATCAAGTGATACAGGAGCCTCTGCAACTAATTCTTGCCGTTTGAATGGGAATTTAAAATGCAAATGCAAGCAATCAGTTAAAGATCATGCTGTTTTTGTCGAAGCAATTCTCTTCTTCTTCAATAATTGGATAATAATTTGAGGAACTGGCATTCTGCATAACAGCATGTCCAAGCCAATTCAAGTTCTGCTGTGCAATCATTTATAATTGCTGTGCTGCTTTTGTATTCAGACATGTGTGAATGGGTAGTGTGTGTGTGCGCGTGTGTGTGCATGCATGTGTGTGTGTCCATGCGTGCAAGAAAGAGATGTGCACTGATAAGAAATATAGCTACAAAGTGGGGATTTTGGAAAGTTTCAATCACAAAAGGGCGTAATTTTGTACAATAATCATGTGGTGACTGAAGTGGAGATGATCCAATTACCCATAAAGTTTTCCACTGGTAATTTCTAAACTAATAGATAAACAAACTCTACAACTAGGCAAGATACAGAACGCAGGGTTGCATCAAAAAATCATTTTTAATTTCATTTTATATTACCTTTATTGATTTATCATTGTAATGATTATTCTCATTATAATTATTATCATTATACTCAATTTCCCCACAGAGATCAATCAAGTATTCTGATTCTGATTTTAAATTTCAAATCATGAAAACGTGAATGGGGTCAGTTGATGGTTCAGATTTATTCAGTCTGAACATAATGAAGTATTGTCTGAAATGGTAGACTTGGTTTGTAAGCCAGGGATTCAGTCCAGCACCAGAACACCTTGTTAGAGAACACCTATACCTATGATCAGAAAATACAGCTTTTTGTGATCTGGGAAAAGCAGCAGTCAACACCGCAATTTAGATCCATTGTAGATCAACTGTGAGTCCAAGAAGAAAGTACATTACATTCTACACAGTATCTCTTTTTTTACTGTGAAAGTCATAAACGCGTCTGGTTCCTCTGCTGACTTTTATGACGACAATGCATTTTAAATTTGATGCTGCCCTCAGCCAGGCACTGTGCACGGAACAAGTGAGAACACCCCACTGCCCCCCAGCACATACAAGCACGCATGAACACACACGCGTCTGCAGCCATGCACACACATAGGGATTTGTATGCACAAATACACACGTGAATACACCGACACATTGGTACGTGCAGGCACAAGCACACATGCGAGCACACAATACACACAGACACACAAACACACAGTGACAGCCACAAGCACACACGTGTAATAACACACTGTCCTGTCCTACGGGGGAAGGTCTTTGAAGCTGAGTGCTGCACCTGTGCCTCGACAGAATCTCAAACCTCCCACAGAGCCGCTAAAGAACCCCAGTGGCCCACAGCTACTCGCAGCCGCCTGTGACACAGTGAGCACACTGCTACTACTATTATCAGGAGGCTCCCTACTACGTCGCAGGCACAGATGAGTGCACCCATACACATGCATACACAGTGTGCGCAAGGACTCACACACTCACTGTTTACAGTGTGCATGTATGTGCATGCTGAGGCACATGCATGCACTCAACGACACAGACACCCACGAACATGTAAACACACAAACCTGATCACATATTGAACAAAATCCAGGGAATCTTACAGAAGTTTTTGCTTGCTATGAGCACCGCTAACATGCTTATGCATTCACAGGAAGCCACCAGCCGTATGAAACACCAGATATGTGAAGAAACAAAGAAGAAGATGAAAACAAATTAAAAGCACAAACAAAATTAAACTAAAGCAAACTTGCCTGCCAGAACAAATTTAAAGTTCAGCCATTCTTAATAAATAACAAACTTAAAATCGTCCCCAGAAAATAAAGTCTACTTTCAAATCTTCACAAAACAAATTCCACCGAGCGTGTAAGATGATAATGTGTTGCTAATGAGTGCTAAACGTCATTAAATTGGCAAATGTTATGAGAGGGCGAAATGTGTCTGTGTGAAGATAAGGACCTGAACAGCAGGGGAATCAGCCTTTTCTCTGCTACCTTGAGTTGCTGTAAACACAGAGGAAGGTTTAAAAAAAACAATGAAAGAATAATAAAAAAAAGAGAAAGAAAGAAAAGAGCACGGTGGAGTGTTGAGTGTCCCGTCTGGGGAATACCGCCATGGGAGGCTTGCAGGACGGAGAAGATGCAGGGCTGAGGCTGCTGGGTCCCATGGGGAAAAGCCAAATGTCAGACTACCTGCACCAAAACCTCCTCGCCTTCCTCACTTTCTGAGAGTCACATGTCAATTCAATTTGGCCAAAGGGGGGGTCAGGGAGCAAAGTCCCTCAAATGTCATGTTTTATTGACCACACTGCCATGGCAACAGCTGCAACAATGGTTTAGTGACACTGATAGGAGAAAAAGATGCTTGTCTAGTTTTTATATAGTGTATGCAATTTGTGCTGTGGGGACAGTGTATGCTATATGCATCGATGTATTCATGCACTCATTCATGCACAACGCTGACTTATTTAGGGGGCAAACACATTGATACATGATGCAAATAAGCCTCGCTGATGTCTTATATTGCAACGGTTATCGCAGGCTAATTTACATCAGCTGTCCCTTGGGAACAGACTGGCTGAACAATAGAGGGAGAGAGGCTTCTGTATTGTTTATTTTCTCATAAAATTGAATTCATCAAGCCTTTGCAGATGAAAACAGCATGAGGTGGATGACAACATTCTTTTCCGCAATGAGTGGTCTAGACCTTTGGCAACCATTACTGTGAAGCTATTAAGGTGTGTGTCTCTCTCTCCAGAGCCACCTTAAACCCAACTCCCAAGCACGTAGGTGTGATAGTTTCACGGACACCGAGAGATCAATACTCGTTTTCCTCTGTCCCAACACTACCTGTTCCCTGACATTTCAAAGCATTTGTCACAGCAGGGAAAGACACAGCAATCCAGGCTGCCTCAATCTAAGGATCCATCTAAGTGGTTGGGTGACTAATACAGGACCATTTCAAGTTTCTGTTTGCATCGGCTAAACTTGTGGTGCAATGATGCAGAGGAATGATTTATGGAAGATGTGGAGGATGCAAAGATTTAGCACAGTTGGACGACTATAAATAGGTACATGCTGAAGAGTACTCACTAATAAAGATTAATTCTAAAATAATGAAAGTATATGTCACAATATGCCATCTTCATGTATAGATGTTTTATTATACAACTTTGCATTGATTCACAAAGGTATACAGTCGTGAATATTACATCAAGTCAATATTTCACTTTGATTTAAGGGGAAAATTTAAAGTTATTCCATTTTCAAATATTCTTCCATTTTTACAGGCCGTTTCAGATGAGCGTCACACATCAGAACTGAACCGGGTCTTGAGTGGCAACCAACCCTTCCATAAAAAAGCTGCTTGAATTTTTCCGGTCACGCAGGCTTGCGACGTTTGACTTGAAACACTTTCAGGAATGTTTTCACTCAGCAGGAGAGCTGCTGCTGTCTGCCTATCGTGGTCCAGTGTGGTGGCTGCTCTGTTTTTGTGAAAACTTATTGTTTTAATGCAGTCCAGAAATACCTTCAACCATCTATACATGTTATCCCCCACCAGGACAGCAGAGTATGCAGTAAGTGGGCAGAACAAAAGAATAAAATGGACAATTATTATGAGAAACACGACAAGGCAGAAAGATGAGGTCAGCAGCAAGGGCATCCACAGAAGCTAAACGAGTGTTTTCTGTCGAGTAAAATCACTGTAAGAGAGGAATTCAGTCAGCTGTGGCAGGACCCGTGTCGACTGTCAGATAAAAACACTGCATGCGACAGGTGCGTGAAAGACAAACGGACAGCCATGCACACACAGCACAACCTAAGCATGACCTATAGGCTTGACGGAGACATATTCAGGGATGCACATGTACATACAGACAGCAGACTGACAGCCAGTGAAATGGTGCAGACACATCAAGAGAAAGCTCTAAATTGCATTCCCAAGAGTTTTTTCCAATGACACCGACTTTATGAAAAGAAAATAATAGAAAGAATGTCAGCTCATCTCATGCTGGCTGTCTCACAGCCTGTTTGCTGTAATGTTGTTGATGCAGTAAACAAAGTGATTCATGATTATGTATTTTAAAATAGCCATGCCTTCAATTCAGTCCTATCACAAAGAGTTAACACTGAGTTATTTGGGAAAACAATCCACAGTTAATGTAGCTTGATGATGTGGTAGATGATAAGTAATGGTATTCTGAAAATGATCTGTATGATTACACCACAGCCCTGGCCGATCCAGATTGTAATGAGAGGGAAATTAAAGCGATGTGGGTGCTGTGCTGGTTTCAGGGGGAAATGTAATCTGGCAAGTAGGTACACAGCACCAACTGCTCTGTGCAGTTATCGATCTCCTCCTATTGAGTGGACCGACCTTCGTGGTAAGGGACACCTGGAGTACACCAATTCTGACCCAGAAGTATTGCCTTACATTTCTAAAAACAACAACAAGGGCCGACATAACCAGGATCTGTGACGGCTTTCACATAGACTGAAAGTAAGGTATAGTCATTTCTGGAACAGAGATACTGTATAAGCTGCCGTAAGGATCAAAGGATATATAACAGTGCAATTGGTAAAAGTGGAATGCTGTCCGTGTAGAAACATATAATGAAGTCCATGCAGTCTTGCCAATAAACTGTATTGTGTGTTATATTAAATTGTATCATGGTTGATTCTACATGGTCTGTATTCCAGCCTTGGAGAATTCAGCTTTAAGCCCCCAATGCCATCTTACAGACGAAGAGCAAATGGACAACTTTCTAACTCAAACACAGACAGATGAGCGTGTCTTAATGCGTCCTTAGCTAACATTTGGCCGCTGTTGAAAAAGTTCCTCAGAGGCAACAGACAAAACAAAGACAGAACCTCCGCAAAAACAAAATTTCCATCTCCTAATATATGTGTATTCCAGAACGTTAATCAAGCTGTAAACAAACCTGTTTGCATCCGCAAGTTACTAAGGCGAGCTCCTGCGAGACAAATTATTTAGACAGCAGCCAACCAAAACCAAATTACGTCTGCTAACATTGTAATATAACGCCAAACCCGCCATTTATCTTCTGTATTAATCATTTAAGACTCCAGCCCAGTAACTTGTCTACAACTCATAACTTGTAGCCTATCAAAAAATAAGTGTTTGTACCATGGACAGAACAATTTCATAATTTTATGTTTGGCTGTGTTTCTGATGATTGATTGTGTTTAAAATTTTATCTCCTCCTTCACTGTAGAGCTCTGATACCTCCATGTTTCTGGGAGCGCTGCTGTCCAATACAGGAGCACAAGGCCAGCGGGTAATCTCAAAGGCCCAAGTTGAAAATAATTGAAATTATCCTTTAATCAATCTGTTTCCTCCAAAGAGTATGCTTGTATTAAACTGCTGTAATTTGAATGGAATGGCAATTCACTGTCTAGACGAATTTTACTTTCCGTTTTGATCCAAGTGATGTCTCACTCTTGGAGATTAATTTGTAGAAAGGTATCACACTGTTACTGGTTATCTGCATGGGAATCATGTGGACAAAAACTTAGGCCAAACACGTGATCAGACAAAGCTAGATCAAAGGAATCTGTTTGTGCTCATGGAAAGCTGACACCCAAGAAAGGAGATGGAGAGAAATTGAATGTGAGGCAGAGGAGGCAGGCAGGAGTGTTAGGAGCGCACTGAGGCCGGCTTTACATGGTGCAACTTGGATGCAACTTCAGTTCCATTCAACTTAGCAGAGCTGGAGTTTGGTGGGAGAACCATGTCATGAAAATCATGAATTGGATTTGTATGATCATTTGGAGTGTTCGGGATGAGTTTGGGGATATAGCACCAGTAAAAAGGTTCTCGCAACTATTATGAAGCACGAACAACTAATTTTTGATTACAACTAATTGCAGAAGTTGCATTGTGTAAAGCCAGCTTCACATTCATAGTCCTGCACACAAATTGGTTATTGTGGTTCAGCTTGTTCTGCCTGCACATAATGACGACTGATAACAATGGGGACAGCGTGCTTTTGTGTTTCACTTATCTATTCAAACCAAAATATTTCCCTGTTTTACATAAATGATTATAGTGCCTGCAATTATTAATCTACCTCCACCAATGCTGACGGCATGGTTTGAATACAGGCAGGTAGCAGTCGTGTCTGCAGTCTGGCATCACTTTAATTTGGAGACCCAAAACAGGCAGACAAGCCAACTGCGATGTTTTCAATACAAGTGCTTGGGGGGGGGGTTGGCACCAGCAGAGCTAACTGCAATACTACTGATTTAAGTAGGCACTTGACAAAACACGATTCCAATGAGTACAATGATGTCTCACATATAGTAGCTCAGAAATAGTCTTCACTCAAGCAGCAAAATATGACAGGATGCACTGAAAACAAACAAATAAAACAGATATATAAATCTATGACAGCAAAAAAGCTAGAAACATAACATAAGATTATTGAATTTACTGCACTTGATGAGCCCATTTCAACACATATCTTTCAGACACTGCTCTTCTGCAACTCTAGGAAGTGGTAAATATAGATTACTACTCAGTATCAGCAGACAATTAAAATTTAATAACCAAAAACAAAACAAAAACATAAAAAACATGGCTACATGAACTACAGTAATATAGGGCAGTGCATATCATGGTTTGCCCTTCCCACTTGTACAAACATCAGATTGCTATAGCTGTATCCATCTAGCGACATTTACACTAACTGTGATGTTAACAGGAGTCATATGATCAATTACAGATCAGATATTGGGGAAAAGTGGAAGCTGATAAGACTGGATTTAAACATGGCTGGCAGCATCACTGTGTGGAAACTCAGCCAGACCCACTTATGCTCAATGACAGAGCTGCACCAAAAAGGCCCGGATGAGACACGTGCCAGAATGGATCGACTTCAAGTTCAAGTTCAAGTTGAACACAATACTGTCTTTTTTTTCCAGACTCGGGTTTCCAAGTCAGGCCTGGAGAAGAGGAGAATTTGTTTGATAAATTATATGTAAAACAGACTTCATTGCTGTAATTTAAATTAAAATTCATGAATTTACTAATTTAGTATCAGCCTTCACATTTCAGGATAGCACTGACAACTCTTTTTGAGTGACAGCACACCACATTTAAGTACTTCAGTGAAAGTCCTCGCTCCCCTAAAGGGAAAAGGGATCTTCCTGCAAAGGTCCCGAACTGTACTCTAAGCTGCCATTTAATATTTGCATGAATGTTTTGCAGCATGCATGCAAATGACCAGAGATGACATTATTTCAGCCAACAAGTAGGGATCTGGTTCTGCAAGGGGAAAATAATAAATGTGACCTTTTTAAACCTCTCTGCGCTGAGACCTTGGGAACCACGATTTGAGTCTGCACAGTGGAAGAAGTCCCTTCAGCCCCTTAATACCAGGAAGCAGCTGAGCGTAATTATTCTGCCCTAACCTTGTTTATTCTCCTTTATGAGCACGTGCAGCCAGGAGAGCTGCTTTTATTGAGGTGTCTTTTTGCTGCAATTCAGATCACTACAGCACCTTCTCTCAGGCCTGCTTACATTGGCACCCTCAGTCATAAACAAAATTACTGACTGAAGCTCAGTGAGATAAGACAGTGATGCAAGGAAATAAAATAATACTGTATGTGAGACAATATGCAGGATGAAGAGAAGGTGGACGGACATTACAGTGAGAGGAAGACGGCAGTTTTTAAAAATGGGTGAACTATCACTTTAAGCCACAGACTCCAATTTGAAGTGATTTTGCCCAATGGACCTTTATATGAAAATATATTTTGATTAGATATCACACATTGACAATTAGATTCCAGTGGGTGACATTAAAACATGCTAAAATAGTCACCCAACCTTTTCTTAATCATAATTTCTGGTAAATTAAATTATAGCGAAATTAAACTTTTCCTCATTTTGTTGAGGACTCCCTGGAAGCCCCTTAAGGACTCCTGGGGCTCCCTGGCCCCTGTAGTGAAATCCACTGATGTGGGACACCTCACCTCAAGCCTCTTCTTTTTCACTTCAACCACTCAATTGTGTTCTCACATATCTGAACACATGGACGTAAGCCTCAGTGTATCCCAGGTGCTGCATGGGACAAGTAAAAGGTGAGGAGGAAAACCTAGAGGTGGAAAGGGGAAAAGGCTGTTCGCTGCTGACAGCTGCTAGAGGCTCGTGGGATTTCACACACATCCT
>OMLF01056390.1:119145-132612 GCA_900302615.1 Holocentrus rufus | reverse complement strand
CACACACATCCTGACCTCTGTGGTGGGTCTCCATGCTCTCTGACAGCCTCAGTAACAAGCTGCTGGAACTCACACTGCCTGCACTTAGATATCACTGCATGGTGTGTGTGTGTGAGAGCAAACAACAGGGAGAGAGGCAAAATAGAGACCGAGCATCAAGGGCTGAGGAATTATGTCAAAGCAAAAGGCTTCAGCCACTTGAAGATGACGGCACATTGTATGCTTAAGCTAACCTCTCCTACATTCTCGCAGTAAATCTGAATCTGGATTAGGTCCAAAGCATAACTTCTGTCTGTGTTGAAACAAAAGCTAACTCGCTGTCACAGAAATTAGCTCCAGTTTTATGGTGGATGTCAAAGAAAAACATAGCATGCACGTTAAATTTAGTGCAGTGACAGCTCACTCCTAACAATTCTCGCTCTCCAAACCGTGAAACCTCATCCTTTGCTGAGAACCGGCGTCCTCTCTCGTGTGAGGCTCATTCCAGACCTGACCCCTCGCCTCGCTCCCTCGCGCCTGCACTTCAGTCCGGCCCGACGCGGATCCTATGCGCGGTTTCTGTTCAAGCGATAGGCTATTGCGATCAATCCTTAAAAGGAAGCGGGACCATCTGCCTATTGAACAGACACTTGAAACAGAGGGAGAGGGAGAGAAAACACACACTCACTTCTATATAAACAGGCCTCGGCGTGAGGAGAGGGGTCTTTTAAATGCTGGAGGCAGGGACACGGGGTTGTGAGGGGAGTACAGGAGAGTGAGTGAGTGAGAGGGAAGGATATTGTTGGAGGCAAGGAATGTGCGCGGCGACCTCGGCGCTCACACCTCCTGCTTGGGGAGTGTAAGTCATCTAAGCAGCGGGTTATTACGTGTTTATGCGAGGGGAGAGGCACGAAACAGACTTCTCTTCAGGCTCCGAACAGAGGCCCTTCTCTGTCAGGTGATAGAGACCATGCCTACGTCAAACTGTGTACTCCTCTATCACACACACACACTAAACAAGCACAAGAACAGCTTATAGACTTGCACACACTCGGTTCTACACACACATGTGCGCACAACCACGTACGCTCATTAAGACAGAAACACAAAAGCACACAGATTAATACCCACACCCACGCAGATACATAGACCCATTCACTCTATCAGTCTCTCTCTCTCCAACACACACACACACACACATACACACACACACACATCATCAGCTGTCAGTGCTCAAACACTTCAGAAGCCAGCGAGTCAACCGGCTGAATAAAAGGAAGTCTTGACAATAATCCAAGTGCCGTATCACTACAAAGAGAGGTGGCCCTGACAGGACTGGTTATAATACAGTCCAAACACTTCTCTTGGCGGATGTAGACAGGCTTACATGGAAGGTTAACAAAGTGCTAACTTTATTACAAACATGCACACTCACAGGCACACAGAAACACACACACACAGACACACACACACAGACACACACAATCTCAAGTCTCTGTCAGCCCCTTCTCTCTCTGTCAGTTTCATTCACTCAAACACCCCCCCGCCCCCCTTCCCTCTTTCTGTTTCTCTTTCTCATATACACACACACACAGTGACTCCGCAGAGGGTGTATCCCATTTCATCCAATACCATCAGCCCAGGTGACGAGGCTCCACCTGGCACTCATGCTGAAAATAACTAAGATTTGATTTCGTAAATTCTCTGGGGAAGCTCACAGTGGCCTCATCTGTCTGCCTGGCTATCAAACTCCCGTTATAAGCTTCAAATGTACCCGACCCCAATGTGTAGACCTACATACACACGTCCTGCTAACATTCACCTGCTCTCACACACATGCACAAGCATCGGTGTGCATGCATGCACACACATGCACACAGAACCTGGAAAATACATGCTACTGAGGAGAATGCCTGTTCTCATGCACACAGGTTCATATAACGTATTCTCATCAAATTCCAGCTCACCAGAATATTCATTTGAGAAAAGCACCTTTTCTCAGGTACAATCCTCTTTATGCATTTCACAGAATACTAAGTATTAGCTGTCCTATATATAGCATATGGATGAAGCTGGTACTTTAAGAACCATGGTGGGTTTCAAAGAATTGGTTGCATGTCCTTTCCTTTGATTAATGTTTAATGGCCAAGCCCGCACTGTGTCTAATATTTCCTGTATGGCCCTCTGGACGACTTTATTTGTGTTTACTTCTCTTGCAATATTAATTGCTGTCCCTACGATAATAATTGTGTTGTATTTTATTTATTAAGTTGAAATGTTCAAAACAAAAGCGGATTGGGCAGTGATTGCATGTGAGGAAGATGTGGCACACACCTCATATTGAAGGTACGGTTGGGAGGCCATTTTTGAGTTATGAAAAAAACAAAACAAACAAAAAACAACATCTGTATTCTAAATGTTGGACAAAGTGGGGGAATGAAATGTGTGTCTGTCTGCCATGTGTTACTGGGAGATGGAGTGAACAAAGCTAATTATTGAGAAATGAATGTGGGGAATGTGTACTCTGAAGACAGAAGGATAAGTTTAAAAGGTTGGAAAGGCTTTGGTCAGTATGATTTTCAAAGTTTCAAGCTTTCTCACCAGCAGTCCAAATCTTGTGGAAGGAGGGATCTCTACTGGGATTAACAGCAATAAAACTGAAACTTATCCACCGGTGTGTTGAGTGCCACAACAAAGTTTACGGCCTACAATTGTATATTACACTGGGTGCTTGCTGGCTAATGGGCCTTGAATGCTAATGGCGACAGACGAGTGATGGATCATCCGTGTTAACGGATTGCTTCTCTGCCTTTGCTGCCGAGAGCCTTGTTGTTATTGGTCTGTCAGTAAACATCCAGCAGAGGTGGGAGAGAGGAAAAAAGGCCCCGTCGTAGCCAAGGGCTTCACACGGCCAGGATTACAGTGGAGCTGATCTGAGTAGAAGGCTGGGATCAAAAAATGACATCAAATAAAATAGATCTGAATAGTGGGGGGAAAAAAGCCATTTGACGGAAATAGCGATTTGTCTTGTGCCATTTCAGGAGCTCACTACAAGGCCCACAAGAGATGCATGCCGAAATTAGCATAACGAGGCAAGCCACCGAGCTAATACACAAATGGACTAATGTCTCGCATAATGAAACTGCCAGCATTTATGGAGGCTCCTGCATCTTGTGAATGATGATCTGTGGCATCTAATAGTTCCCATCCGGCACATTGACAGGAACATTATGAGGATGGAGAGTGATAGGATCGTCATAAGCCCCCGTTACTGTATGGCGCCACGCTGAGTGGAGAAAGACTCCCTCTCACTCCCACTGCACTTAAAACGCCGCACTCACAGCAAGAGACGACACAGAGCAGAGCAGGTTCCCAGGGTATCGTGTGGGTGGCTCAGCCATAAAAATCAATGTCATTTCAGACTATAAAGGAGGCACAGCACCAAATTACAATTTGGCTGTAATGACTCCATGAATATGCACCTACTGTTGATTTTCTCCTTCACTAGTCACCAGTTAAAGTCTTTTGGTATTTTTTTTTTCAAAGCCAGTGCACCTCAGGGCTTGTGGAACACACCAAGTGTAAAAATAGTTTGACTCACATTATAAATGGCAACACAGGCACATCCCATGCAACAAGAAAACAAATCACCCCGGTGTATGTAAGTAACCAGCTCAGATTTGTTGGAAATCTGTCAGAACTTGAGGACTTTACTTTTTCATAATCACATTACACCTGCCGCGTATTGTAATTCCAAAAGCTTCTTTCCAGAGCGCTTGCTGTGCAAATCACCGTATTTGTTGATGCTTCACTGCTGGGCTCCCATCAGAATATGTTCTAAGAGCACTAAAACATCAATAACGCTGTAGATTTTTGAAGAAAGCAGTGTGAGTTGGAGGTTTCCGCTTGCCCACAAATCAATCCCTTACTCCTTCAAAAAATATTATTGCAGTGAACAATAATGATCTGTCCCTTTTTTGCCTTTTGCAGCACCGAGAATGAAATTCTTTTGGGTCTGTGCCTTGAACCACCTCCGCCTTTATCAACTGAACCAGTTTCTCGCCTAAGAGGCCTTCTTGTGTCTCTTTTCAAATGTCAAACCGATTGAGGAGGCTCTGAGGTCCTTAAAGTTATTTAAACAGTCCTAAGAGTGGGTGTATTACTCAATGCTGAGATTAGTGAATGGAGATAAACACTGTGGCTACTCAAGTGCCTCCGTCATCCCTGTAGACCGCATAATCCAGAAGCTGCACCCATATTTGCATGCTTAAAAACTACCCTTCATAAAAACCTATATCATTCAATAATATCCCTCCTGCAAGGCATTTCCGCTCTTTATCTCGTCGCCCCGTTCCATATGACTGTACCACATATCTTGCTATGGGCTAATGCCTTCATCTCCTGCATTTTAATGGACTGATAAGTGTTTAGAGTTGGTGACTGAGAGGGAGAAAGAGAGAGAGAGACGTAGATAAAGAGAAACAGTTAGACAGAGAGCAACAGAGGCCAAGACAGATCCAGGGAGAGGCAAAATTCCCGAGTGGCCTGGAGTCGAGCGATATTATACCGTTATCCCAGCTCTCCCTCTCCATCCTCTCCCAGGGTGACCTCAACCTGGGCCACAAGGGAATTAGAGTGCCTCACACCAATTTGTCAGCCATGACCGTGGAACCTGATGAAGCTGCCACTGTATGGAGCGCTCGTTCTAATACCAGGGACGACACACCGTGTCCGCGATATTCATCCCTCACAAGAGTCTGTGAAGCATGGTGTCAGCGCTGCACACAGATATCACCTCCTGCTCGACTGTCACTGCTATGAAATATCTTCCTGATATGAAGGGGGCCCCCGCTGTGATCGTAATGGGTTATCTTATTGAAACATGCAGGTCAGTGAGCTGTGCACTCAAACACCGAACAACGCCTACAGTATAGATGACGCACCGAAAGCAGAATGAGTCCATTGTATGGTGCGCTGTCATTCATCTAATTTCAAAATCAACAGTGGCATTTAGAGGTCAAACTCAAGTAAGAAGCTACTGAAAGATATCTCAGGAAGTGAAGGCAAAAGCATAAATCTTCCATAATTTTTGTATACTGTTTAAAATCTGCAGCATGTGCGATGGTATGATTAATGATGCAGTGGTGAACCCAGTATCCTCAATTAACCTCTGATTAAATAAAGCATCATTGTGCTGACAAAAATAAATGGATTACTCTCTAAAATCGTGAATAATTGCCAGGGTTCTAGCCTTGTTTTCTATTGCCTATTGGCTATTAATAATGCGACCAGTTTCATCAGATTAGAACGGGCGATTTCCCCTTGTTCACCGACTTGCTTAACATCTTCACTTGATGTAGTATTTCATCTTCCCAGGCCCAGATACTCAAATTCTTTTACCTTTCAACTCAAAGTCACAGAGCATCCCTCTAAAGTTCTCTGTCTTTCCTCAGGCGTGCCCCCGAGGCAAACTCGAACCCCAAATAAGCCCCGGTGTCCCGATCAAAAAGCCTCATCGACCTGACACAGTGGTCGGGTCAATAGAGGAAAGAAATCCTTCAGTGGGAGCTGAACTGCATTTTGCTCCTCGGAACATCTGACACAAACCTGGAACTCACTTAACCAAACAACTCAGAAACCTTGAGACGGCTGCTTCATGCTGTTGTGGTGTAAATGAATTACAGTAAACCAGAATCAATAAAAGACTTAGGTGTGGGCAAACAGAGTCGTCTTCGTGGTTGTGGTTATTAGAACACGCAAGCGGTTTGGATCTGGGATTGCAGGCTAAATCCACATCCTGGATCTGTCACACATTAATGGATGCATGTTTACCTTCTCCCTTGTTTGTCTATGTCTATGATATATTGATATTGTGCCTTTCTTTGCCCCATGTACTGAGGGCAACCCTCTCTGTAAACAGAGGTAAACTTAAACATACAGAGCAATGAGAATCACATTTCCCAGTCCCACGGTATCGCCTCACAAAAGTATGTTTTGCCCTCCAGCTAAAAACATTTCTAAAATCGCATTGTGACTCTCCTCTGCTGATCTGAAAGAAGTAATCGGTGCCTCTGCTTCTGTCTAACCAAGAGCGCTCACAACTATTGTGAAATGTTGCAGCTAGACTTTTAACTAGGACCAGGAGGTGGGACCATATTACCCTCAGTCTAACTCTTTTGTAGTGACTTCCTGTTAATTTTAGATTTTTAAATAGTTGATTGCTGGTGTTATATCTCGAGCCTTCTGACCATTATGGGCTTTGAGTTCAGTATATCATCATCAGTGACCCTCCTGTCTAGAGAAGCCTTTCTGTTCCCTTTTGTACAAACCTACTGTGGCTTCATTGCTCTCATTCAGGTTTTATTATATTGACTCTGCTTTACTGTGTTCTGTTTTTCTGTCATTCAATTTTGTTTCCCGTCTGTGTTTACTTCCTTCTTTCGGTTATACATTTTGTAACTTTATTTTGAACCAAGCTATATAATTCCATAATATATAATTCCCATTGTTTTAAATGCAACTTCCAGCCTAGTGGTCAACAGAATCAAATCTCTCATTTCTGCACTGACAGAGAAAGAAAGATTTGTTCAAGACATGACTGAAATATTCAAATGGTTATTGCTGTTGTTTTGTTTAAGAATGATTCATAAGTATGTTGGTGACACTTTAATCTAATGTTAGTGCATGTGCACACATGCACACAACATTCAAATTGAATTGTACTTAACAAGCATATAGTGTAATATGCACTATGTACATATATGTATAATATATGTAGGGATTTTAGATATTAGACAGCATAACATGACATTAAATCATACTTTTTCTTCTTCTTAAAGATTCATAGCAATGAAAAGCACATTTCCACATCTCATGGTATTTTTTAACTAAGGACCTTCTGATGAAAAGTATTCCAGAACTGAAACTGGTCAACAGACTCAAACTATTTTAGAAATCCATGTCTTGTTGTCAGACAGCCACCAGCTAGCTGGTTGTCAAATTCCAAAAAAACTAAACAAAATCACCATGCTTCCATTAAGGATTGTTGATGCTGCTAAATTCCAACACAGGATATTTGTCCTGGCAAAATAAAAATATCAGTATGAAGTGGATGGCACAATTTAGAGTGAAGGACTTGGCTCACTCTGTCCTACCAGTTTTGTCTGCGCTAACCAATTTTGGAAGGAAGCTTCAGCAACAGGAATCAAAACCACCGTTGCTTTTTATGGACCAAACAGTCTCAAGTGACTCTAACTATAAGTACCGTGGTAAACAAACTTGAGGATTTTGAAGAAGCCCGACATCCTCTGACGGACTTCTACACAAACTCTATTCAAGAAAGCTGGCAATTTCATGTTGCCTTACTTGGCAACTGTTCATATGTTACAGCACACAACTGAAGACCTTTTATAAAACCTCAGAACCAGTACAACAAGCATCATTATTTTGTTTTAGAAAATCTCAATCTTTTAGAATTGGTTCATCTGTTATTCCTGCAATCTTCCACCACAACAATACACTGTGGTGGGTGGCAGAGAACAGCGTGAGCCAACTCTGAAAGGTGTGATTTCATGTTTTTCTTGAAAAGTGTTCCATGGTGAATTACTTACATTCTAAATTTACCAGGAGACAGTAAAGATTTGTATTTTGTTTAAAGGTTTAAAATGACGCTCTATGAGGTGTATGTCTGTGCTGATAAGTAAAGTACCATAAAACTGCCAGGTTCTTGTTTGAAGGCATTTTTTTTCCACACAAGACAAAGTGGCACGATTGGGGCTACGCTTGCTCTGGCATTTCTAAATGTTAAAGCTGCACTAGGCAATTTTCCTTTATGCCAGCTCCAAATGGCAGCAAGAGAAAAATATTTGAAAAATTTTGAACTTCAAGACCAAAAATCATCAACATCACGTCAGAAAACTACATACTGCATGATAGTGTTTACTGATGTGGCCGGTCTGAGAGTTAAATGGTCTAATGTTGGAGAAAGCTCTCACTCACTGCTGTTCAGAAGACAGTTTGTATTCTGCTCTTTAGCTTCTGTTCTGCAGCCCCACTTTGTGAATTAGGCTGATAAGACGGGTGTATTTTTGCAATAACATGCTGGTGCATCTTTGATGTTGCTTAACATAAGCCTCACACGATGTGATATGAGATCTGCCATTTTTATAATTCGGTTTATTTGACATTCAGAGAGTAGGGCAGTGCGAGATGACAGATTAAGAGGGAGGGGAGAAAGGTGACCTTGGCGGTGAGCGGGAGTAACGTAGGCTGGTGTGAAATGACAATAATGCTGTGATTTGCAGTTTCTCACTTCTCTCCTTATCTTGGATATGCATATTAGCATCAGACTAATAAAGTTAGTCTAATAATCTGCGATAAGAATCAGTGTGCACAGGTGAGCGATTAAGGCAGCCAGTGAGATAGGAGGAGTGTTGATAAACCTTGGCTTCTACTTTCTATTTGGCATGGAAACTGATGTTTGACCCGTCTTGCCAGCGATCCTCATACTGCAAGAAAGAAAATAAGACGCTTCATTATGTCTTTTGCTTGTTGGAGAAACATGGGAGAATCGTTTCAGGAAGTACTTTCACATGCTGCACCCACATACAAGCCACAAGTTAGGTGTAGTGACAGAATGCTGTTGAACATGTTTGTCATTGTGCAATAAAATAAAAGCTATTGTGTTGAAAAAAATCTGGGCATGATTAAAGGGAATGTCAGAGTCCTTCTCCTTCTGCTGTTTACTATTGCTGTTAATGCCAATGAAAAGTTAAATAAGTAAACTCAAAATATGCTTTTGCCTCAGAGAGAAACCACTACTGCCTTTTGCCTAACCTCCTGGATTCATAAACCTCCAATGTTTTCAAAAACACACTCTAAATGGCTTACGGAAAGAGATACTGCTGATTAATGAATTAATGAATATAATCCATCATTTTAAATGAGACAGGCATTGCATTTCTTCACCCTCCCACACAGGTAACTTATAATTTTAAGGTAGTCTTTAATGGGACTATTTTATCTTTTTCCAATGCTGTGCACTGTCATGTCCCTCTGGCAGCAGTGAAGAGGCAAAATGAAACAAAGGGCAGGAATGGGGATGTGCAGAGATCTCTTTATGTTAAATTTTTGCAGAATGGGATTGATTCTGACAGTGTTATCAGTGTCACTCCAATGACTGTGGCGTTACAAAGCCATGTAAAGAACAAGCGTGTTATTCGGAACACAGATGTCCCGCTGGGCCTGTTGGGGGTGCTGGAGGGAAGGTCACGGGGTCAGCAAAACTGCCCGGCTTTATCTTCATGCCAACATGAATGTTGTCACCAAATTTCATGGCGATCCACTGAACAGATTTTGAGATATGCTGCTCTGGACCTGACTGCTGACAGTCCGACCGACACGCTGATGTATTGGCCTTTGCTTCCCAACAGGGCAAATATAACAGCAGTTGTCTCATTTAAAATATGGGTTCTGTTGGTCTGTGCAGCAGTAATGTCTGTGCAAGCTGTTTTAATGAATTTTTTAAAACAGTGAGAGCCTATGACGTTTGGGAGGAAGGGCAAACCTGCATGCAACAGGGGTAAACACTTTGATGGGGTTTGACTCCTCATGGGCTTTACTGATGATAGCAAAAAATACAGTTCTGGCAAAAGGAGTGGAAGCTTGTGATAACATTATGCACTGAGGTAGCAATGAAAGATACACTGTTTTCCAGGAAGTAAAGGTAATGGGATTTTGATGCACTTGAAAATAAAAATGCTGTAATTTATCTGGCGCTTATTCTTATTTGTGTGTTAAGTATGAAATTGAAAATTAGCTCGCAAAATGAAAAAGTCTTTTTCTCATTTCACTGTGACTTGAAAGATTTTCCTGAGCGAAGTCCCAGTATTTCTCCCCGGTGTCTAAGTGAATGCATAATAACAAACACTTAAAAGCTGCCTTCAGCGAGGCAAGGACCATAACACACCCAGGGACAATGAATCAGTTTGATACACTGCAGGTGCTGTTCCTCTATTTCATGTGGGAAGCTGTCACCTCTGTGCGCTGCTTCCACTTCATATCAAGGACAACTCGCAGACAAATACAGTTGACAGACAGAACTTTCTTTTCAAGCACCTAATGCGTTAGATCAGTGGTGCAAAACAAATTCAATACTGTGAAAAGTTATCAAGTCAAAGAGTAAGAACTTGTGGTTACAATGGTTCCAACAGACATGCTGCTGAAGACCTTATAGCGTCAGTGTTTAATACAAATTAAAAAGTTAAACACAATATTCTCTTAATTTACCTGACATGAAGCTTAATCTATAGGCTGCAAACACCCAGAGACCCAGAGAGCCTCTTATTATCACTGCTTCTCTATTTTCAGACTGCACATTTCTCCATCCACTGCTCCATTCTGGTCAAATCCAATATGAGGAGAGTAATGTGTTTATCATGCATATTGTAGCTTAGCTTCTCCCGGACTGTATCCATAAAAATATGGAGCAGAGTAAAGAATGGCTGGTCCCCAAACGCTGAAAAGTCATCCATCAAAAAACCCCTCAAAATTACCCATGCAGTGTCCAGCAATGTGCCAAGCATGCATGGACAGCATACATTACAGCTAATGTGGGATTTACCAGTGAAATATGAGCCCACTTAAGGGCCAATGTACCCTGGTGGACTCTCAGGATGTTATGTAATTAGAGGTCAACCAACATAATAAGTCTACATCTATCTATATTCATCTGTATTTAAAGCTCCAACAGGCTCATGGGGGGAACAAAACAAGAGAAATTCAAGAGTGAACAACTATTTAATCTTTGGGGTTTTGTTGAGCTTAGTTTAGCCTGATGCCAGTTCACTTCAGTTAAAACTGATCAGGCATAGCTGTTAGCGCCTATTTGCCAAAGAGTGTTCTGTTATGCCTGCCAGTTGAATTTGATTGGGTTTTCTGCGTTTGGTTGAATTTTGTCCTGAGTGTGAGCCTATTAGAGAAGATTTCCAAGCAGAGATTGAGTATTGACTTCACGTAATGTTATCACACTCTCTCTGGTGGTAGATACAACAATCTTTATTCCCAGTGCTCTTAGCTCTGTTTTGTGTCTGTGCTGTTTGGCAAAGGATCGCAGGGAATGTTCAGGACGGTTATAAAGGGAGATAAATATTGGTAACCATCCTTTCACAGTCGCCGTAACAACTATGTGTTCATCTAGTAAACACAGGTAAAGAACGGTAAATTACCAAGTAATTACTGCTGTTCATAAATAAACATTAGGAAACCAGAACCACATTACTTAACAAGACGCTCTTAAACTACCTTATGTTGCACCATAGTTGCCATGATGCATCAAACAAAACAAGTTATGCTAATGAGTTCATCAAAAGTTAATTTATGGATCAATTATTGAACATTTCTATGTCAACATACTTGTCTTCACATAACCTACAAGCAGTATTATAACGTTTTCTTAAGGCATTAAGGAGTTAGTATCAAGAAAATCATTTTTCCTTCAGTGAAATTTGTGCAGTATGTGCAACAAAATCTAATCTGATTATGATTTTTACTGTTTTATAAGCAGGCCCAGGAAATTAGGCTTCACTTTGAATTAACAGTTTATTTTAATTCATCAATTCAAGAAATCTAGAAGGTACTAAAGATTAATATAATCAATGGCCCAAACTTTTCTGTGCTACCCTCTAGAATTAAAGCAATACTTTTCTACAGACTGGCTTCCCCTTCATTTTTCATGGATCAACTGTCTTGGAGAGGGTTTACTAAAACTTACAATAGTAAATATTGAGATACATTGTACTTTATTGCCAGCTGAGCTGAAATTTGTTATATGTCCAAAGACACCATAACATGACATAACATAACATAACATAACATAACATAACATAACATTTCTCCTTTGGGGGATCAATAAAGTTCTACTCTATTCTACTCTACTCTACTTTATAACATAACATAACATAACACCAAAACATTAACATTAAGAAACAAATTAACATTAACAACATATCAACAATAGACATTTATAAATGCAAATGTACACTTATATAACTGCTGCACTTCAGTGTCTGTCAGAGGTTCCCCATCCTCCTCCTCCTCCTCCTCCTCCTCCCCCTCCCAGTTATCAGTCCATTTATTTTATTTTATTTTAAAATATGCATTGCTATACATGTAACTAGTGACAAATATATCAATAATATCTGCATACCACATGCATTTTCTCTAGTTTCTCTGACATACAGGTATGTATATATGTTTAGCATTTTGAGATTTATCTCTCGTGAATGGCTGCTATATAAACTCAGTAAGCTGAAGCTATAGGGTTTAAAATGAAGCATTATCTTAACACATTTTTACCATATCCTTTATAACTTTATAGCATTCTTTTTAACATATGCTCACTACATCTAACAAAAAATCTATGACAAGTGTAGCAGTAATTGTCTTATTTAAAATGATGGTGCTTTCAAACTAAATGAACGCACTGCGCCAAATTTGATAGATTCATGTATGATGGGGCAAAGAAGAAACGAGAAAAGCTATTATAATGACATTTTTTAACCTTCTACAAAGTGATAGCTCAGTCTTATGTATGTGCCACATAGTCACAATTTTAGAAACATCATTTACCTCTTTCAAATAATGACAACAGTGACAATGGTGACAATCATTTTGCTCAAGGACACTTGAGCAATTGCTGACACGTGGGCATGAACTTGAGACCCCCAAAATGCACTGCTGAGAGCATGAATTTACACTTTTTATAGACACCACACTCTTCGTAAGTTACGCTGGGTCAAAAATAATCCACCAAATTGTCTTTTTTATTCATATTTTATTATTTTATTCTGTAGCTCATTCACCATTCCCACCCAATTCAGTCTGTTATTCTGTATTCAGCCCCTTAGCTCGTCTCCATTCGTAACTGGTAGCTACTTATGAAAATTTGGCAAAGGAAGCTGGCTCTAAATTATTAAACTGCCACCCTAATTATAGACAGGAACACTGCCATTCAATAAAATGGGCAAACATATTCTAAACAGGCAGTGTAGACCTACTTGTTTATTTTAGTCCTTTGTAGTTTTCCCCCTCTTCCCTTCCCTCTCTCCCTTTTCCCCTCTTCCTGTCTTTCTGCGCTGCTCTGACTCCTGTTGTCTCGCTGTCTTTTTTGTTATTTTCAGTTGAGGGATTTGTGTAGTGTGCTCATCGCTCCAGGAGGAAGAGCAGGAGGAGGAGGAGGAGGAGGAGGAGGAGGAGGAGGGGCGAGGCTGGGTGAGAATTCATTGATCAGATGTGACTGACTGGTGGATTGCTTTGATCAGGCCTGTGATTCGGCTACGGCGATGCCGGTTTCAATCAGACCAGCTCACACTCCGTAACACATTCCCTATTACATTTTGCATTTATGTCCCATACAGCCCTCCGCTGCTCCCCCATTATCACCGGCGGCCTGAGCTGTGCCTTCTTTTGTTGTTTGTCTTAAGAACCACC
>OMLF01056390.1:95763-119125 GCA_900302615.1 Holocentrus rufus | reverse complement strand
AACCACTAAGTTGGGGCACAATTAATAAAGAATGAGCTTAAATGTTCTCTGAGAGAATTTGTGCACAAACAAAATGTAGCTTGACTTTAGCAGGATTTATTGTTTCTGGGGATGGCTGGGAGTGTTCAGATTGTTTGTTTGGTGTTTTTTAGAGACCAGAGGGCAACCTTTGTGTCCCGCTGTCAGTCTCCCCATCTGTCCAGCTAGTACAAATATCAAATTCTGTCTTCGTAAAGATAGTAAAGATAAAATACTGACAGGGTTTCTTTTATGGCGGTGCTTTTAACTTCAACTGTGGTCATAATACAACTCCCCTCAATAATACAAGACAAAACAATACAATAACAGGAGCTTTATAAAACAAAAACGGCCTTTAGCCCTAGCCTAATGGCCTAAGTTTAATACTGAGAGATCCACTAAAATAAATTTTATTTCAGTAAAATGCATTTGATTGGATTACTCCGCCATGGTCCAAGAATTGTGTTTACCAAACAAATCTTTACTCCTCTCAGTATGCATTACGCTGTTAATTTAGATAAACGGCACTGTGAGCTGTTTAAAGTTTGTAAAGTACTGCCTATAAAACTCCCCCTTAAGGTGTCTGAGTGGTGGTAACATCATGTGGATGGCAATTAATTAACTTCCCCTTGACCCAACCAGGAAATTAAATGAGAAAAGCAAAGTCAGACAGTTGCTCAGTGGACCGCAAGTCCAATGTTTGTTCAGTGTTCAATCACTCTCATCACTGTCTTGTTTATCTGGCCAGTCGATCCATGTTGCTGGGTTTTCTTGCACAAGACGTCAGGTCATGGTTGATGGAGCCCCTTCCGATTGACCTCACCTGCCTCATCATGCACAAATGGATGTGGGAGAAGCCAGAGGTCCATGACAGCTCTTCCTCAGATACTACTACTGCTACTACAAATGTATCCCTAAAGCCTGAATTTCAGGACAAGAATGTAGACATCTAGTCAGGCATGTTTTGGCCTCTTCTATTTCTAATGTAAAAACATGGACGTCTTTGATGCATCTAAATGTGACATGTGATCCTCCAAAGAAAAGTATGCGAGGGGCAGTTTCCTATTTCTGTTATGGAAACTAATAATGTCTCTGCTTATACTGGCATGTAATATCATACAACTTAGCTTTAATCTAGTTGTTATACATATATGGTATCACTGTGGGTAATGGATGTAGAAGCTGTATGTTTTCATATTTTGGTCCCAAATATTTCTGGATATTTCTGGATTTTTGGAAATCAACTATTTTAATCTGTCAGTCAAAGTTTGCTATGGATTTTTTAACATGAGAAGTGTCATTTATCTCTGTTTTTGTTGGCTCATATACATTGCTGAAACTGCTTTAGTGCCCTGTCTCTGGCCTTGCTGACATGCTTTGTATCAAGAAGAAGTATCAAATCTTCTGGTACAATTGCCATTGGAGCCAGGTCACACTCCATATAAAAACCTGTTGTCTTAATGTTGCTTTATTCATAGGTAAATATACCGTACATACTGTACCTTTAGAACCTCAAATTCTTCACAAATTGTGAGGGTCACCTGGTGAATTCAACTTTTAGATTAAGTTCTCGCTGCACAATAAAACCCATCAATCTGTATTTTACAGGAGGAAGACTTCTGGAATAATAGACAAACCAATCCCAAACTTCAGATTTTATCAAAATAAGTGATGTGTGGTGTATTCAAGGTGACGGGCGCAGCCATCGTAGTACCGCGAATAGAAAAGCAGGTACGGAGAAAGAATGAATGAATAACTGGTATTTTGTATCTACGCTGAATTGAAAAATAGTTCCTAGAGATTTGTAAAAGGTCTGAATTTAATATCCCAGCAGATATGAATCTTTATCCACGAGCAAGACAACATTCAATTTTGCATGGAGTTTATGTGACATTCTCTGAGAGAACATTATGCACTGGGGACGGCACAAATAAACAATACTTTACTGCACACACTGAGCATGTGTGCTGACTAGCTAGAAAAAGACAGTTAGCCGTTAGCTTGTCTGTGCCAAAGAGGTCCAGTGGACGACGTCTGCCTCCTCAAACATGTTCAGTTGTCTGATGAGACGAGGTTACATGCATTAAAAGTGTTTGTGTCACATGTTCTTTCAGCACGCCATGACCACAAGAGTGATGTATTAGACATGCTGATATAAACAGTAATACTTTCTAAATATTCCAGAATAAGGTTTTGCAAATGTCTTTTTAGGTAGAACATACATTCAACATATTTATTGGGCCTCGAGAACAGACTAAATATTTTGGTGTGAAAATTTGAATGTAAACAATGCCAACTGTGTTTAGTAGAAAAATTACATTGGTACCTTCACCGTGAGCATTCATTCCTGATATGGGCAGCGCAGACAGAGCAATACAGAGTGAGTTTAATGCCTCCCCGTAATTGTGCCATCCACTGCAAATTAAAAATGTTATCTTTGAAGAACAAATGAAGTTCCAGTGGTGGTTGTGATTTTTGGCTAGTTTGGGAGCTACACAACTATGGGGCACCTCATTCTCTGTGAGGGTTAGACTGATACTGGGCAATTGTTACATTTTAGATATCAAGTCTATGTCATTAGCTACTTATGTGATGGAGGCTCCTATTGACTATTTGACCTGACAAAGATCAAAAGGTTGTCTTCTTCTTTAATACAGGTGTACATAATGGATGCTCTACTCTCTTTTGTGGTTACTCCCATACTACAGCTACATTAAATCAGTCTTCAAACCCTACTGTGGAAATTCAACATTTTTTGCCTATTATATTTTGTGTTTTTTTTTTTTTTTTTTTTTTTTCCAGTCGAGGTTTTTGGAAATAGAATTTTCTTTCAAAGGCAGCAATATATCCAGTAGTTTCCGCTATCATTTAATTGGTAGGGTGAGTCACACTGCCTCAGACATCTGCTAAACCCAATAATATTTCATCAGTATTGTTTTCAGAGGAGAACATTAGTGTCTGGTGGTCTAAATGGAGTTGCAGAGGCTTTTCCACCTCTGACAATAGTGCTTTAGCGATTTCACAAAAAAAAACATACTTGATGATATCAGTAAAGCACAGAATTAAAAGAAAACAATGTGCAACTTTTATTTCCTAATATCTTCGTTTTGACAAGATCCCCATGCCTGCACTGGGTGTGAGTTCTTCCTCCTGAGGTTTGAATACTGAATACTTACAGCCTGGGGGAAAGGTAACATTCAATTTAAATTCTAGGGACTGTACAATATTAGCTTTGAACAGTATCAGTACAAAGATCTCAATATTGGAATTGGCCTTCAAAAGCCGATATCGACTGACCCTTACTGTCGGGCAGGGCAATAAGATCATTCAGTCAAATCTAGGTGCATTTGATGTCATAGGGGTAGACTGGATTTCTACAATGGATTCTGTAGACCACCTGAGGGAGAGTAACTCAAAGGTCATTAGTCAAATTTCCACAGCACTGACAGCTGTAAAATATTGGGTAGCTTCACGTAAAGGCCCTGGGTAAAACAATAACTTGAAGAAAGGAAATACAATTACGTTGTACATGGCATCGTTTTGCAAGAACACAGTGCAAAGAGCAACTTCAATTCCCTTGCGAATTTTTAAGGCTGTAAAACGTTTGTGATTAAACGTGTCCATCTATTATTAACCTTCACGGGTCCAGGCCAGCAACTTAATGTGTAAATCTTCTGCGCTGATACTCACTGGAGGACATCACAGTGTATTGACCCTTCCTCCTCCCGGAAAATCCAATAATCAAACTCCTGGGTGCTTCAGTTACAGGGTTCAACTTTTTTTTTTCCTTTTTGCAGGGAACGGATAAGTTCCCATTGACTTTCACTCAACCTTTTTTTCACACTAGTTTTCTTTGAGCTGCTGGCCATACAGTACAGCTTGAAATATCAGAAAAATTCAAATATGCCATAATGAAGATTTAAGTAGCATTTTTTTTTTGTAAGTGGTTGCATGACCATATGTTGACATGTTATCGAATCAAGGAGGCAAGGACAATCTTTCTCTTGATTATTCTGCTAACGAGTGTTAATGTTAATACCGCTTAAGTGGAATTAAATTATATTTCGGTTAACACCAATTTGAAGAGTCCTCTAAGACAATTTTGATGTTATTTGTAATGAAGCATCAGCAAACTGCATGAAGAGAGAGAGAGAGAGAGAGAGTAAGAGAGAGAGAGAAAGAGAAAATTAGTGAAATTGCCTGTGGTCGAGTGTCTCACGCATTCAAGAAACAGATCTCAGTTAAATAGGCCTCATTACATAACTTGCTGTTTAAATTTGCTCAGCCCGTTGAGGAAGATTATTGCTCCGTCTCCCCGTCTCTTCCCCAAAATTTCAGAGTTGGAGTCAGGGTGTTTTCTTTTTAACCAAAGGACAGCATCAGCACAGTAATTTCCGCCAGGATAATAAATCACCTCTACCCTGGAGACAGACAAACACCACATGTGTGATGGATAGCCAAGCTGTTAAAATGTGAAAACGCACAGTTTGGAGAGAGACAATACAGCGCCACAGTCTATGCCAAGGGGCACCGCGCCAATATGAAACTGCCCATTATCATGAAAAATAATCTTTAGGGAAAAGGGTGATTTAAAAATCATGTAGCTTGGAGAGACAGCGATGATAGCACCATGAATTTAAAAAAATATGACAAGTATGTTGGTGTATATGCAGTTGTGTAAGTGACATGGAGGACAGACCACATGAACATAAAATCCACTTAACAGTGTGAAAGGAAAGATAAGAACAAAGGAATAAGTTACTGATAGATTATGAAAGAGGATGCAGGGAAAAACAAAAGGAGGTAATGAGGTAGGGTGCAGGAGGGGTAGAAAGGCAGGTCAAGGTAGGAGGGGAAATATGAGCGCATAAACACTGAGTGTGACCTTTAATGGAGAACTGGTGGTACCAGCCGGGTGTCCTGCTGGGTCGGCGGAGTAGCGGTGTGTGTGCGGTGGGTTGTTGAGTCGGAAAAGGCAGGGAATGTATCTTCTATTCTGGGGTAAATTGCCTGTGACTGCTTTTGCTGCTTGCTGTGCTTGTCCATCATTTCTCTCAATGATCTAATTACAGGCGGTTCCACCTGGATACGCCGCTCTGTCCTGCTCAAAGCAGAGTGATGGCGACACACGACCACACCGAGATGCGCAAACAAGAAGCTGGAGCGAGGACGCGCAGTGCAGTATGGAATTTGGGCTCAATTATCTTTCTTCTTCTCATATGCGGCTGTATACAACAGATTCCTATCAACAGCTTCGCTTTTCAATTACTGCGAGATCTCCGGAAAACAGGTTTTCATTAAAGTCAGTGACATGAATCATTTTGATGGAAAAGAAAACTTCAGTTCCCCAAAACTTGAAGTGCCCTTTTATCTGGGAATCTTTTTTTTTTTTTTTTTTTATTATGAGAATCATTATCTTGGAGGTTTCCTCAGGCCGGGTGTGGGACTCGTGCGCAGCAGAGGCAGTTGAAGGCAGACCTGTATGCAAACACAGGCAGCTCCGTTTCAAAAAACTTTCTGAGATCTATAAAAAGCTTCGTTCTGAGCTGCCATCCGATGGAGAGTCTCTGCCTTCCCTGTCTAATGAAAAGAATGTCCCTCTCCTCCTATCAAAATAATGAAGGAGGCAGAACCTGAATAACAGAGCTGTGAAACTCGCTCCAGCTTTCTGTTATCATCACCCCCATAACTAATTTTCAAGGCCGCCATTCAAAATAATTGTAGTTAATGCACTCCCAACAAAAAATCATTTAAAAAAAAAAACAAAGGCAGAGAGAAAATAGTGGGAGGAAATAGAGGTGATGTGAGTGAAGTGATGTGTCAAACAAAGACAAAAACCCACCCATGCTGTCCGCCTTGTTTCTCAATAGGACTTAATGCTCAGTATATATGCAGGGATGTTGAACTGAGAAATGTAGAGATCTGTCGTTCTGCAAGCAACTGAGAAACACACACACACACACACACACATGCATGCACAGAAATATACTAAATAATAAAATACTCAGCACACTTGCATACTAAAACATTTACAGTAGCTTATTATCTTCGGACTTTTAGCCTAATAGCACAACAGGGGAGGTTGATAAAAAAAAAAAGGCGCAGGACCTCACACGACCAGCGCCATGTCTTCTGTGGGCTCATTAGTACGAGGAGGTGTTCATGTTAGTTGCCTATGAAATCCCTGCCACCTCAGCTGAGTGACAGGTGCTCCGCATCAACATGCACGGCGGGCATTTGCGTGACATTAGAGTGGCCTTCTGCAATCACCCTTCAAAATAATAATTAACTTATTACCAATCACGAGTAGCCCGATCAAAGCGGCGAGAGATGACAGCCTTTCAGCGTTAAGTGATGGTGCGGACTTAACAAGATTAGTGCATGTGCGCCGTCTCCATATTGCATGCGTAATATGTCTAAGTCATGCTGTCAGATTCGCTTTCTGTATGAAGACGTAAGACAAACAGCCCTTTGTAGCCGTCTGAGAATTCAATGGACCAGGTAAAAGAGATGATTAAATGCAGTGTGTTACCACGGCAATCTATCAGAAGAGGCGCATGCCAATAACTATATCAACCTTCTTTCCAAGTCGGTCTCAGGTCACAGCAGCAGTCCCAGAAGGAGGCAAGGAGGGCAACTAAATGAACTGAGGAAATCATCATTTGCAGTTCCCAGTCATGCCCACCCACAGACGCGGTCTTGACAGGAAACTTTTTAGCTCGCTCTCTCAGAGTTGGACAAACAGTCTATCTCTCTGAAAGTGACAGCTCGGTACCTGACACTGTGACACTCTGTGCCACCTTTCAGCGATCCCAGTCACTCAAGGAAGAACAAGGGGGACTTTCCTAAAAATGAGCCCATCTTCAACAAGATGTTGTCACTTCAAATTCAGAACGAGACCGTGACAAGGAACTAAACTGAAAGGCACTTTTATGAGAGCAAAAATCCATTAGGGAAGCCAGCTAGTATTCCTCTGAGGAGGAGCCTGTTATCACAGCCAGATCTTCAGAGAGTCAGAATGTGCGCTGCAGTGAAAAGAAAAACCCTGTAATACCAGTCAATGTTTCTCGCACGTTCCTTTTAGTTACCCACAATGCAGAATATCACTGAACAATTTCTTAGCTGGCGGTGAGTATCAAGTGCCTTTTTGCTAAACTCATAAAACAATCAGTGAATATACATTTAAGGTGCTGAAGAGAGGCTGAGATAACATTTCATGTGAAGGATGAAATAGTGTTCCAACTGTGGGAGGTGAGACAACGGAATCAAGTAAGCATTTTATAACCCCAGCTCCTTGCCTAATGAAATACTGCCATGTGAGACATTTATTGCTGCAAACCTTAAATTACCCATGCAGCCATGGGGAAGTCAGATTTCCGGCTCAGGGGATGCTGTGTAAGAGAGGGCATATTTTATGGCCTTCCCCTCCACTTCCCGACTTGGGAATTGAATTTGGTGATATTACACAGCGCATGTGACTTGTATTAAGTTTGCGAACAAACAAATGGCGTGCTATTTTGGGCTTCTAGGTCGGGTGTCGGTTATACCACTGGCCTCGTATTGTGATTGTGTTAGTACACAATGCGGCTGCACTGTGCAAGCGATCACAGTCTGTACAGAATACATGCAAGAACCAATTACTGAACCTAGCAAAACTCATCTTGCTATGAAACATCCCCTGGCTTAGTCATGTCTTAGTTATATAAGTAGACAAGGACTGGCCACCCTTATAGAATACAAAAAATTTGGCTTGTGCAGAAATCTTACTATCAATTTGGCAAAATAACAACAACACATTCTTATGTTGAGTGAATGAGTGCAGACTTCTTTTGCCTTGTGTTATCAATCTGAATTTGTACATAACAATAAATATATGAATCAGAAATAACAGGCTTGTCGTTCAGGAACGTGGCAATTTCATTCTCATTTGCACTGGGGTGCTGTACAATGTTCATATTTCATGCTACGTGTTTGTGGTCATGAATGTTTCAGATCGTGTGTGATGTCAAGGATATGACCTCAGAGTGTGGGGGTTCATACAAACACGCGGGTCATTATGACAGGACCTCGGGCAAAACAGATCTGCCAGGCATGTGATGTTACAATAATATCATGCTGCAGCTGATGTTTCTATCCACTCCACCATTTACCAGCCACATCTGCCCAGTCAATATGCAGTTGCCTTTTGAACATGACTGCAATTTGTGCACAATTTGCATGATTTTTCTCCTTGCCCAATATATTCTGAAGGCTATATGTGAAAGAGAGAGATGATAACCCTAAAACAGAAGGACAGACTACCTGCAGAGCTATAGATATACAGCACTTTGCATACTGATTAATTAGTCTGACTCTACAACGGCCACTTGGACAGAAAACAGCTGTATCTCCTCCAAATGAATGTTCCACCCTTCACTTCCAACATCTCTGCCGTTCTTTTTTTCTCCTCTCATCATTATTTTCAATCTACTCATACTGTCTGTTGGTCCTTTGTTCTCTTAAACTGAACCTTTACTCTTTCCTCCTTTGCCGTCTTCTCGTTCATTTCCATTCTCCCCCATTCGCAGCAAACCCAAGCAAAAACCCTGCAGCTTGAAACCACTTTTGTTGTTATTCTTGCCCGCCGACAATGACAATCACCGTCCTCTTACTGCTTTCTTCATACTCAATCACATACCTACAATATGGGCGATAATGAGGCAGGGGCATTTCATTTCAGACATGCTCAAATTACCAACACAAAAAGACAGATGGGGAGTGAGGAGGGGGGGAGCTTTGAGGAGTTTGCATATAACCGTCTCTCATCTCGGGGAGTTCATGCCGAGGTTTTGATTGGAGCAGTTGGGTACAAATCTGCATCATCGCGGGCCAAGCGCTAAACGCCGAGAAATGTTTGTCATTCACGTCCCTGTCTGTTGCGTCTTCACAAGGACAAATTCGCCGGCGTGGGTCTGCCTGCACTCTAAAGCATTGGCTGTGACATTATGTTGCCCTGGTGAAGCGATTAACACTGTGTCACTCGAGCTTCTTTTCTGTCGATGGCTACACACCGAGGACGCTATCAGAATTCACATTAGATCAATTCCCATGGTGCCGCTATGTTTCCGTCTCCATCAGCGGCAGGTGCAGCTGTAGAATCAGCCAGACCCTATTCATCACCTCTGTACAAGGGATCCCAAATAAGATTTTCAGGCTTACTGGGATCACTTGTATGGAGAAATATATTGCAGTGAAAGTGGGCTGGATATCTGCTCAAACTGATACAAGCTAAAAACTGTCTGCGGTGGGGAATCTGGACAGAAATCCATTAGCCGGCAAGTTGTAGAGGATGTTTCACCGATATTAAGTCGGATTAATTTCACTGTGCATGTGGAAGTGATTTGCTGTTTTGTGCTTTATAAAGGTGAATGACTGGAAAATACCTCCGAGAGCAGAGAGCAACCCCCTTCTGTAAAAGCACATTCTTCGGACTCGTGAGCCGATTCAATTCACAAAGAGCCAGAGAGAAAGAGATTACACTTTTCATTTACATCTGAAAAGTGGCGACGCCGTCCTTACCATCACGGATAAAACGGACAAGCGGCCGGCAAATACAGCGTGGCAACAGAGAAGAATACTGACCATGTATCCACACTGTGAGCAACAAGATCAGTCAGTCACCAGGAATCCATTACTGTCCTATAGTGCTGACCATGGAAACCTGCCAGGGGTGTGTGTGGTCAAGAAAAGAAGGTGGCCACAGTTGAACTTTGCACACACTCCAAACCTCCTTGAAGTGGATTACAACAACTCTAAGCTTTGCAATTCTCTACAAATTTTATTGGAAAGACAGGAATAAATAAATAACAAATCATAGTAATATGAGAATTAATAATAAAAGAATGATAAGAAGAAAAGGAATAAATTGGAGAACGACTGTGTCCATCATTGGGGGTCGGTACTGTTTTTTTTTTTTCCATTATTATTTCCATTATTATTACCAGACTCACAAGAGGTTAAGTGTAGTTGTAGTTGTAGTTTTGTAGTTCGGTGTACTGTTTGCATGTATGTATGGATGTGTGTGAATGTATTCAGTTGGATGACAGAATTCACAGCGTAATCAGCAGCGTTATTCATTGTGGGCGAATTATGGCTTACAATCTTTAGCAATCGCTGTTTATTTGTACTTAGGGTAGCTAATTAGTTACTCAGGCAGGGCTGCAGGAAGAGCCAAGCCAACAAACACTTCTTAAAAAGAGCGCTGCTCCAGTCCAAATTAAACTTCAACCCCTTGAGCTGTAGGAGATGGAATGGCTGCGTTCCCAAGAGCCAGGAGCTGTCTCTTCATGTCTCTACTTTCCTGCAGGGAGGTGACCCTGCAGGGAACAGCAGAAAGGCTGTTTAATGGGCGAAAGTGCTCAGACTGTATTTACATCGTACTGATGTAAATGCACAGAAAAAGACACTCTAGAAACATGAAATAGGAGGAAAGAAATTGCTCTGATTCAGTATTTTAAGTTGCATTGGCTGTTCGGTTTCAACTAGGCTAGCTTAGATTTGTTGCTGCCCACTTATCAGACCAATGCAATGTTATGAAAAGTACTAGCAAAGCAGCAAAAATGCATGATTTGTACAAATACATAATCAGATTGTCACTTCATGGGACTATTTGCAATTGGAGCCTCTTGCACCCAGAATTAGTCAGAAGAGAGCAGCCCATCAACCAAGCTGCTCACAGTGTGCAGGCGAGGTCAGAAAGGTGAGTTATATTTAATTGGAATTGCTCGAAATATATTTTAAGCTTTATGCTGCGACCTTGGAACAGCAGTTAGCAGGCTCCTAATTTCTGTGGCTAAGCTGCACGCTCCAAAGAAATAGTCCCTCCAACCTCTCTCCTCTATCACCCTCAATACACATCAGAGCCCTGACTCTCCTCTCAGCACTATACAGCCTTGGCCACTGCCTTGCTGCAGGATGCTGTATCCCTCTGTATTGGACGCTGACCAACAACAGAGTCCCCAGCCCTGTACTGCTGATGGAAGGCTTTCCGTGCCATCTGCCAGCCATGTGTAGGCGCGAGTGTGCATGTGTGCGCATCTGAAAGGTTGTTTCTGACTAAATAAAACATAGAGAGATGCCCTGTTAAAAGGCAGGAAAGAAAGGAAAAGGAAGAGAGAGCAGGGAGGAACAACAGACAGAAGGGGAACAGAAAAGAGGAGAGTATCTAGCAGGAAAAGGTATCACAGGAGAGAGAGCGCAAAGTGGAAGAAGACAATGATCCTTTGTTTTCTTAACCCACTGCCACCGCTCAGAGTAAGGATAGGGAGACGTCTGCAGTGGAGATACTACGAGACGACTAGTTCTAGCCTTCCTGCTGAAACCCACGGGGATGAGAAATAATCCATACTATTTAAATCTTGACTCTTAAATCAGTACCTATGTAAATGAGCTGGATTCCAAGGGTAAAAATGGATTTTCATTTAATCCCAACAGCACTTCTAACTGAGCATTAATATTCAGGCATCAGCCAGTTTGAACTGACCTCAGTCTCATTGGGTACAGTGAGATGCTGAAAAGCGGACATGTTTGACTGGGCATAAAATTCCACTTTAACACACCGTTAGCTTTCGCAAATACACCAGGCAGCACTGTGGCCTCCATATCAGAGTGGACTTTTCATATAGGGATTGTCTGGTATCGTATTTTGGAATATTTCTGCAGTAGACTCTTGGTTAAGTCCCCTGAGACATATTCAACTGAAGTACATTTAGTAAAAGAAAACTGTCTTCGACTAATGCCTAAGACAGGGAGGAACAACCCTCTCTCTGGAGAGTTTTTTTTTTCTCTGCCAGAGGGGAATGGGCTGAATCAATGGAGTGTCATTAATTGCAGCACAGGGTGGTATTCTTGGCTTCAATAATTCACAGTAGAAAATGGCTGGGAGCGTTATCGTACCTCGTAGATCATGTTGGTGGTTAGCTTAGCTGATGGACACGGAGCAGCCGGGCCAGAAAGCAACTAAGAAATTAACAAGAAAATATACATTTGAGGGGCATGATCGTTAAAATCATATTGGGTCCCATTTAGCTGGTGGTCAATGTCAGACATGCATCTATTACACCTACTCATACTTCTGCTGATGATCTGGCTAAAAGCTTCTGCCCCCACAAAAAAATGTCAAAGGAAATATAAACATCAAATAAATATATTATGCAACATTAATGGAGGCATTAGTCAGGCTTTCTCTATAGCAATGCAGCTATATATTTTTTTCCACTCAGCAAGTAAAATTCCTTATAAGTGCATTTAAAAAAAAACAAAAAAAAACTCCAGTATAAAGACAAGAACATTAATGACAAGCAACACAACACAGTACAGAGGGTTAAATTGGTTCCCTCCTGCAGGACCCAGTAACTCAAACTTCATGTTTATTTTTCCTCAACACACTGGCAAACTACCAGAGCTCCAATTACTTCTCACTTATTCTACTTTTGATTTACTGCAAATGAAATGTGAAAACTGAACTTGCGTTATAGTTTGCTTATTTTCGCTTGAGGCCAAGATGCAAAATAGAGAACTTCTCACCCCGGACACCTTATCAATGTTTAGAGAAAAAAAAAAGGGGGGGAATGATACTGAACACGCACAATCACTCACGCACCCACACACATACCGAGCGCCTCATAAAGCAGGCAGCTTAAGAGCCTATAGCTGCTCAGGCATAACATTTCCATGCATACAGTTTGGAGGGGAGGGAGATAATGAGGAGAATTACTTTGCTAAATGGAGGGGTCTGGAGCTCTGGAGTATAACACAGTGGAGCGGTAACCTCCAGAGGCCCTGCACTTTACTCAGCTCGCTCCGTCTCTACTGACGGCCGCGACTCGGCTCGGATCTTATCAGCGAGGTTAAATGGGGTCAATCGCCCACCCATGGATCACAGGTAACAGGCTGAGGAGGTAAGTCGGGAAGACGTTCATCCAAAAACCTCATCCATCTCACTGATATGCAAGCTCCTCAAATAAAAACACAAAGGTACATCCATGAATGAATCCCAGAAATTTTTAAAACTCAATATTCTAAACTATTAATCCATTTAATTATGCTTTTCATTAAAAAAAAAAATAGCTGAAACTAAATGAAGAATGTGTTGTTGTCAGTGAAAATGCGCTTGTTTTTGTCACATTCTCTTATGGTTAAAATATATGAAAGCGGGGAGGAAAAACCACGCCAGTTCAGTCTTCTTAAAGTTCTGCTAATGAAATTATGCATAAAATTAGAGCATTATTTCCACTGATGGGGTGACTGAAGAGAGAAATGACCAAGAGGGATAAAAGCCCGACTGGGGAATAGATAATTGAGAGCATTAACTTTATTGGGCACAACTTGATGAACGGGGGGGCACAGTAATGGAATCATTGGCTTTCTGTAAAGTACAATGCTCCACGGGCCTGATTTACACAGCAACATTAGGGTTTTTAAACACAGCTGGACAAGATGGATGGAACCTTAAACATGCAAGGTAATTGCACTTAACCACAAAGCCAGCAGCATTCATCAACGTAGATGTAGATAACATGACACAATGGGCAGCAGCAGAACACCAAAATCAATCTCAATCATGCTAAGTCTCTGGCATGTTGCAAACTACTGAGTAAATTATGTGTGTATGTGTGTGTGTGTGTGTGTGTACGGAGAGACTGTAGTGCTAAACGCTTTCTTTATAAAAACTAATTCATAACTAATGGCAAATTGCCTTAAGCGTCAAGCTTCAAAGGTTACACATGCGACCAGTTCTGGTGGTGATTATGTTAATGAGAACACCTTTTCCCTCTCCGCTGGTTCAAAATGGAGCCAGTGCCTGCACAGGTAGATTGATATTCCTGCCCTGAGCCAGCCAGAGCGCGGGGGCGGGAGGATTAGTGTTTGAGGGCCATTCTACCATATGTGCGCTGTATGTGTGTCTGCCGGTTTTTGCTTGTGTTTGTATGTTTGCATCTGTCTTTCTCCCCGCCTCTGTGTCTGTGTGCGCCTGCATTTCGCATCAGGGTCGGATCCAAGTGCCTCCAGATGCCGCTGCCATTTGCTCCCCTGCCAATCAAAGGCCACAGCAGAATGCCAGTTCCTCAGAGCCCTGGCGCGCGGGGGGACCTTACCTGTATGTCAGTGTAACTTGGATGCACACTGTGTCCGACCCCTGCAGCAACAAGCTAAAACAGGGAAGACTTTATCGCTGTCAAAGCTGCACTCGTCAGACATGAAGGAAAGCCATGCAAGGACTCCAACACAAGTGATTATCACATACTGGTATTTAGTGATGGAGATGCATTCTTGTAATAGCGTAAAAAAAATTTACCTCGTTCCAGAACTTTTTTCCAGGCTGGGTTAGCAGAAAGCCTGGAAAAGGGTTCTCAATTTGGAAAATGGAGAGAACTAATAAGCCCCACCCACCATTCTCTCATTGGTCTCTCATGTTGTCCATCTCTCAGGAAAGTTTTTAAGTTTTTTAAGTCACTTCAGTAGCATGATTGATGATTGCCTCCTAGAGCTCCAAATTTCAACCATTTTTTTTCACCTTCACTCTCTCCCTGGGGAAATACATTCTCTAGGGCTGGCAGAAATGGAAATGGAAACCCTAAAATTCTCTCCATCCGGTGAAACCAGACGTCCAAGGAAAAAGAGGAGCTTCGTCAAGTCTAGTCCAGAGGTAATACCCTTAAGCAGATCAGTCTCAACCCTTCAAAAATGTCCAGCAATACCAAAACAAAACCTCCAAACAATTGAATGCAGGATTATCAGGCTCTTCCCTGTGTAATATAATCCTTACTCTCCTGCATTTATCTCACACCTACACACACGACACAGCATCGGGCTACTTATCATCCTTGAGGTCAGAGGAGCCTCTGTGGAGATAATGACTTTTTTAAAAGGACTGGCATGCTGTTAAATTAAGAGCCCATAGGTGAGACACCCCTAACACTGTGGGGTCAATGAAAAATACGGCAACAAAACACGGCAACAGCCACCAGAGAGACTGCAGCCAGCGTCGTCCATAGTTTTACACAGCAGTGAAATGAGAAAGCAAGAGGAGATGAGATAGTGACAACATCTTTGACATTTAAACTCATTGAGTCGTTACCCCACTGCCGGTGATGGAAATGCCACTTGATCACTGCACATATGACATATAGGCTCACGGCACACTTGTAATTACAAATTTTGGAACTTGGGTGCAGGCTTGCACCTTGACAGAAGGCCTGTGCCTTTTTAAACTTCCATCCGTCTTGCAAAACTACTTTTGCTGCCGTCTTATATTTCAAAGCATTGACTCAAAACCAGCAATCCTTAACAGAGAAATTCAGGGAATGAAAACAGCGCAATAAAATGCCTTATTGTACGTCATGGAGAAATGCATCCGTCCCAATTGCATTGCTGATTCTGGCACAGATTAGCATAGCCTGTAAAGAATTGCTGATATCACTAAAACAGGCTATACTAATTAAAGCCAGAATCATCAATTCAGATCTTCTGACACCTTGACCCCTAAAAACGGAAGATAGATGTTTTAAGAATGAAGCACTGCAAAGTTGGAAAAGCATCATCTGTTAGCATCGGGAGGTGACTGGATGAGCGGGAGATAATTAAAAGCACAAGAACAAACAGTAAAAAGTTCCTTTTAAATAAAAATGAAGAGAATGGGAGAACAGAAATTTGGCTGTTCTGAATTAAATGTGAGAAAAGCAATATTGTTATAGCTCCTGTTCAAGGGGGAAAAAAGAGGTATACAGCACAGGAAAAATGTGTTTCTGTTTTTACGTGAGTCAAGTCTCTTGTAGGCTCCAACCTCTGCATTTCGGACGTCCCTTTGCCCACAAAACATGGTTCACTTCTGCTCAGTCCAGCGTAAAGGCAGCAGAGGAGAGGTCAGCAGGACTGATGCCCCACCTTATTCTCTAAGCAGTCTTTATCACACAGAAGCCGTATCAGTGAATTAAACAGCACCACACACAATGCATCATTCCCACACCAGATTCTCAATGACAGCCCCGCACATAATGAATGGCCTGGTGAAAAAGAAACGAGGGGAAAACAAGAAAGAGAGGGAAAAGATCACAGTGAGAGTAGGCGCGTGCTTGTGTGGGAGGGTGAATAAGCAACCAAGGTAGAGATAGAGAAAGGTGCTATATGACCACAAAAAAGGAAGAGACAACTGTCTTTTGAGATAAGGGAAAGATAAATACGCAGTCTGTTTCAGAGCTAAGCTCGGCTCTGTAAAAACTGCCTGATGGAGAATAAGCAGAAATATAGCAGCAATTTGTTTTGATCGTTCCCCATACCACAAAACACTCCAATGAATAGGAAAGATGAGTGAAAAGCCCCCAAGTATGTGAAAGAATCTCAGGAGAGGATTCACTGGCTTCAGACTCTCAGACTTATATGTCATGGAGATGACGTTCCCAGTGTTTGGTTTGGTTTGCTCTTTGAAACCTTGGTGAATAAAACACCTTCGGGTATGCCTGTTTGACAGAGTCATCCAATGAAATATTGGCACTTCAGATGCTCTGCTTGGGAGTCTCAATCCTTTACCGCCTATCTGTGGCCTAGCAAATGGAAGTCATCTTAATTTATTATCATAATGATACAGTTCTCAGATACAGTGTGCAACAGATACCGACTACGATCCATCAACATGCCACTGTAATGTGGGCCTTGATTTCTATCGCTGGCTTTGAAAAGGAAAAAATTCCTGAGAAGTTGAGCAAACAAAATAACTTCCCCGGTATGACGCGATAAAACGTATGCATAAACCTTTTCAAAGTTTCACAGGACACTGACGTTTGCATTAATGTATGTGCGAGAAGAAAGAAATTAGCATTTGGATAACAAGACATGTGCTCTTTTGTTTTCCTCTTATCTGAGCGTTCTCAAGTGACCTTCTGCCACCGCCACAGAAATCCTCCTTGGACTGCTCCCAATATCGTGGCGCCTTACAACCAATTCCTCGGCTTTCTGTCATTATTCTTCCGTTTCCCCCGACAGTGCTATTGATCCTGCGGTGTTTTCCTTGATGAACATGCATTAGTGGCTCTGAAAGCACATACAGCGTGTATCAGATGTATTTTGCCACAGCGACTCAACAAGACAAGATAACCAAAAGCTATCACGCAAAAATGTTATTTCCCAGGCACAGAGTATATAACCCATATGAATACTGAGCTAGAGAGGCAGAGAGAGCGAGATTAGCAAACCAAATGCAAGGAACAGGCCCTGGGCATTTTCTCCCTGATTTAGAGAAGAAACAGAATCAAAGCCGGGAATAAAAGGCGACATAATTTTAACTAACCATAATAATAAGCTGTGGCCTGGCAGTGTGTATGTCCATACTTTAGCCGTGCTGCCCCATTCCAGTCAATAACTATTAGTGCTACGACAACATTTTTAGTGTGAAGGAGTCATTCTGAAGCTAATAAAACGTAATTAAGTGTGTTCTGACCACTACTCTTGCCTCTAAATGGACTGCATTAAAACGCCATTTTTGTTTTCACTCCTTCATTTGTCCTTCAGGCACTTTACAGTATGTGAGGTCCAGTCCAGTTATCTGGCTTGTGTGTGTGTGTGTGTGTGTGTGTGTGAGAGAGAGACGTGTGAAATGTGTACTATGGAAACCATGTGGACATTTAATTCAAACCACTTGCACGTCATGTATAGTCTTTGGGTAATAAAGGTCATTTTGACTCTGGTTCTAACTGGAGTGTGTGTGCAATACATTTACATACAGCGCGCTTCAACGTTCCGGCAGTTATTTTTACTTTGAATTGCCTGAATTCAACCTGGAAAAACACAATATCCAATGAAAAAAAGTTGTTATTAAAGTCAAGTACAGCAGAGGTTAGACTATACAGCACAATGCTGTTTCCCACCAAGTTATCCGCTGTCTGCATCTCGTCTGCAGGATGACTGAGGGGGTTCACGAATTGAAAGGCACCACAGAAAAAATAATAATAATAAGATATAATTATGCCACAGGAGAAAAGTTTCATTGAGAGATAAGTCTGGACACTGTCTCCAGCAGGTATGGAACTGTGTGTTCTGGCAGCAGGAGTAGGAAAGAAAAATAAAACAAGGGAAGGAAGGGAGCAAAGGGGAGGGGGGGGGTTGTGTAAAAAAAAAAAAAAAAAAAGTTTCAATGAATCCTTTAGTCACTCCCTGCTTTTTCTCATCTCGCTGGTCAAAAATCTGGACTATTTTCATAATGCTCAGACATTCTTCACAACAAAGTTAACTACAGCAAGGCTGGAGATAGGGATCATTGCACGGTGCACAATGCACAGTTTTCACAATCGCAACGGATGTAGTCCTTGGGCATCAACGTGGGTGGTAGGTGGGGGGAAACGGCTGCAAAGAGGCCTGCACCCTTCATCCATCTGGAGATACATGGACGATACGACTACTGTGACGAATACGGCATTGTGCGGACGGGCTGCCGCAGAAATTGAGTGACGACCTAAACTGGGCTAGGATGACAAACAAAAACGTACAAAAATGAGGAATCAATTCCAACGGTATTAGAAACGCCTGCATCATAACACCTCAGGAAGGTGCGATGATTCAAATATTAATGACAAGGGGCAGATTCACACACAGGGAGCTGCACTAATATGGAGCTCGAGGCGCTGACACAGAAATGTCAAAACAATCAGGCAAGTGAAAGTTGTGCCTGCAGTTTGGCCCACCGTCTTGGCTGATGTGGTCCTTCTATATTGTGCGGGAGGTTAGCTGGCTCATGTCAGGAAATGGCTCGGAGGCCCACGGCGTCTTAGTAGTATAGCTTTGTATGTGAAAATCCTCGTACTGTGCCAAAACAGAGTTCAAATCTGCAAAGGTAAGACTGAAGGTATTGCTGACTGAGCCTGTCTAGCAGTTAAGGTGTTAGGCGGTGTGTTAGCGTATAGGAGTTCTTTCTATATCAGCAGGGGCGAAAATGCAATCGAACAGAGGCGGCAAAACAGGCCTAGTCAGCGCTCAGACTTAGGGATATTATCGGGCAGGTTATACCAAGGGCAGAGGGACTATATTTTTGGGCAAAGGGCAACCTCTGTGGAGAAGGGCGACTCCGTCTGGGGAAAAGAAAGATGGTGGTGGAGAAATACTGACAGGAGGAAGTTGTGCCAAGGCAAAGCAGTGGATGAGTTTGTAAAGTGCAGAGGGAAAGAAACTTGGAGGGGGAGTTGCGAGATATGGAGGCAAACCAAATTAGAGTCATTATGAGTGTAACGCATTATGTGCTATCATCTCCCCCCAAATCTCATTCAATGGGTGGGGAGGACCCTGCCAATCCCTTGTGTTCAGGAATAGCTGCTCTTAGACATATTGTATCAGGATCAGTTAGGAAGCAGCAGCAGATAGAAATTAATTTGTCCGCTGGCAGGAAGATAAGGAAATTGGTTTTGTCTATGAAGAAGAAAAGAGTAGGAGTGAGGCATTTTGGGTAGCCAGATGATGAAGCATATGTGAATGATCAACAATGAATGCCTGATCACAGAGTCACACTGCAGAATCGCTGGGATATGTTAAAATTAAATACACTCATCAATGTGCTTAAAAGAGGACAACATGTCTTTTATTATGTTTTTTTTTATACCAAGGCAACACAAGTCATCACTGCTAATTACAAATTTGTTAAGATGAAAAGTAGCACAATTTGGATCCTGGCTGAACCTTTGTTCAAAACAACACATGCACGATTGTTTTCTGTGTTCTTTTTCTTTCCATATCTGTTGCATGCTTTAGTCGGAGCACAGAGCACTCAGTTCATCCTGTCTGTTTGCCTGCACAACAGCTGCCCCACAGCTCTCGCGGCAGAATAAAAAGTCATCAGACCCAATGTCACGCCAGTTGGCTTCCACCACTGCAGCTCCGGCACCTTCCCTCGCCTTAATATCCATGGCTTCTTCCACCTGTCGCCATAGGCTTCACCTCCTCCCCGTGCAGCCATTCCATCTCAGCATTTTTATGTTTGTGAAGTTCACTGCCGTCCCCTAAAGCCACTAACACAGATGTCACATGCATGCGCAGCTCTTTAAAGAATGAATTAGAAAAAAATGGGACTTAAATAAAATAGCCGGAGAGATTTTCTGCCTGACAAAAATGCACACTACTAAACATTAAAGAATTCTGCTGCATCCCTGTGATCCAATATTAGAGTCTTTGTTGGTATTCAGCTGTGAGAGAGTTTTAATAGAAACATATTGGACAGTCCAAAGCTATATTAATGCTATATACAGTTTATAATACCTGATATGATATGAGTAAAATACTGGTATTCCCCTTTCTCAATACATTATCCTTGCAATCAAACTGTCACTTTCATAACCACTGGAATAATAGAGACCAGCTTAGAATATAGATATGCAATTAAAATCATGATTACAGCATTTAGTTTTTTCCCCCCATTAATCTTTTTTAATATACTTTTTGCAAGACTAAAATAAATAAATTTGAAAAATGCTTGCACCAACACTGCAATACTGCTAATGATGACCGGGAAACTCAAGTGGAACAGCTGACGTCTTTTTTTCTTTTTTTAATCGTGACTTAAAAGGAACATTGCTTGCAATATTAAGAGCCCCAAATGCTGCTACAGTTTAATCAAGATGTTTGTGTGCATAATAAAGAATTCAGTGGAGTAAGCTCAGTGAATGTGTGTGTGTGAGTGTGTGTGTATGCTTGTAAGATCACATTGACTTACTAACTTCGTCAAATATAATTCTGTAATTGCAAGTATGAGCCCTTGAGAACTGCAACTGCATACCAAATACAGTATGTTTTTTTTTTCCCTACAATTTTTGAAGTACAGTATGCAGTAGTTCACCGCCTAATGAAGTCCCACAGGGCTGGTTTTTCCTTGCAGTAACTCACCTTTTGGTCTCACAAACTTTCCACCAGTTTGACTTTGACAGAGTTGGTCGGGATATCCAGCGGTAAACAGAGTAGAGATTATGACAGAGACTGACCGAGCATCAGAACTTAATTGTGGGTTTTATAAAATGGAGGATATGGGAACATGAAGTAGAAAAACATCCAAACTGACTGCTCTACCCTACAGGAATAATTAGCAAAAGTAAATTTTGCAAGATGTGAAAATATCCTCTAATTATTGGACTTTTCCCATGTAACGTGAAACTTTTACACAGTAAGTTAGACTGCACAGAATATCAGAATAATTCTAGAATTTCAAAACATTTCAGCGTTCTAAGGATCCGTCTTATTCCAGTGACATCCACCACCGTGGGTTTCAAGATGAATGAAATTCAGTGTCGCTGTTACAAAGCAACTCAAACCTTAATTTAATGATTACCGCCTGCTGCTCAGCATTCTGAATTTCCCAATAAAAACTAACAATGAAAGCCAGCACCGAAGCAGATGGAACAGACACGGACTTACACCAAACGCATTGTCTCAGACAGGCAATCACAATCCCAAAAATTACATGACAGAAACGGTTTAGCTATGCCTCAGGAGATCCTGCGCTCACATGCTCAAACGCGCGGCGACACAGTTCCATATTTGATGCATAACCACCGTCCCGTTGCCGTAAACTCAATCCGAGCGCGTGCTGACAGAATTCTATCCAGTTCTCGAGCGCTCAGATTGGAGGAATCACTCACGGCACAAAAGCATCGCAAAACACACACACCAGCATCCAGAAAATCTCTCTCTCTCTCTCTCTCTCTCTCTCTCTGTTCTTGCTCTGACACTTACAGAAAGGCTCGTGACAAGCTGCAAACCCACTGAACTTTGTAAAAGAACAGAATTTATACTCACCATTCATAATAAATGAGCCTTGCCTGTGGTCAGTTAGCCAAATTGTTATGATATTTGCTCGAGTTTGATGTGTTTTTGTGTTTTGTTTCACTCGGATTGTAATGGTTGTAGCCTGAGGTTGTCTGCACTCAAAAGCAGGCACGTCTGCTATTAATTAAAACTTCATTGCCAATTGTGATCAACATGAAGAGGCCTTCTCACCATGGGTCGCCTCCTTTTATTTAACTCCAACTTTCCAGGAGTGGACCACTGCGAGTCACAGATGTTATCGTGTCACAAGTGAAAGTGATTTTTACCCTTGGTGCAGGAACTCTGCAGACTGCACCCTCACCCAGCATCAGTCCTGTGTAAGGTCCCCTGAAGGAGATGAATTCGATTTATCTCAAGGGTGATTAATAAAATGAAACCGGTGCTGACATGTGAAGCAAGAGGTATTATTTAAGCTGTCACCTTGAACAAGATAACAATCGAATCACGCATTGCATGCATTTACCTTCACAAACCATACACTAATGCGGCTGATGGAAAATATAGACATAAACATGGCTGGATGAAAATGTAAATGAGAGCCTTCATCAAAACAAGAGCGCTTCACTCCCTGCTGATAGACTGACTTTCAACATCCTGCAGTTTGTTTGTGTGCTGACAAGAAATCAAAATGCGAACAACTGAAGCCATCTCTCACAGACAAAAAAAAAAAAAAAAAAGGTTTCGCAGTGACCTTTTTAAAAAACACAAAAAAGACCGACATCATCCCTTGAATCAACAGCTTCCTCGCATGACGTCAAGCCTTCAGGTCTCACACAGGCAGCGGCTTAATTCAACAATGTTGACCATGAGTCATGTTGAACAACCTGTTCCATTTCACACGGTTAGAGCTCTCTCACACCGCCGCCATGTGATTACTCACTTCACAGCGTTGATGTCAGAATGGTGTTAGTATGAAGCAGCAACATGAAACACACACATGCACAAAGGAGGAGGGACACGCACTCACACACACACACACACATGCACACATTCACACCACATGTGTAATCCCCTTATTGATTAAGGGTGTGTCAGATTATAAACAATCCTAATTAACGTCTTTGATGACAGATCAATACCCATGACAGATCAATACTGTAAGTGTGCGTGTGCGTACGTGTACACACACACGCACACACACATGTAATCACAAATCAGTGTGCTTTCGTAAAGGCTTATCCATTCCAGTGGAGGCTACTTCAGATTGATGATTATATATACTTTGCTTATTCTATAAAAGGACTGAACCCGAATGCAGCACAGTTTCTGAAAGACGTACCCTTAATTAAGAAATAAAGATTTTTGCTAGTAAGGTTATCGCCACTGAGGCCAAGGGGGAAAATGGCAATTCTGTAGTGTGGATAAGTCAATCAATGCTTAAACATGGAAAAATGAGGAAACACACTTCCTTTTTTTCAAAGGCAGAAGCAATAAAAGCTGAGAAAACGCCATTAGATAATGTGTTCTACTTTGAGGCGACTACATTTAAAGGGCCTAAAATGAACATTAG